>PVIU01007920.1:55499-87916 GCA_004026605.1 Ondatra zibethicus | reverse complement strand
ACTTTCGCCGCCACATTCAGAGAGTCTGGTTTGATCATATGCTCATTCAGTCCCAGTCCAGGTGGATTGGTGAGCTCCCATTAGTTCAGGCACACTGTCTCAGTAGGTGGACCAGCCCCTCACGGTCCTAACTTCCTAACTCATCTTCTCCCACCTTCTGCTCTTCACCTGCACCTTGGGGGCTCAATCCATTGCTCTGCAATTCCATTTTAATATCCACTTTCCAGTGCTGGACGATGAACTACTCAGAAACGAGACTGCACTTGCCCAGTAGGAAAATCTCCATGTGTCTAGAGTAATTAAAGGTTTCACTGCCCGGTCAGCTGAGCAGTGCAGAAGTGTAGTTGTATCAAGGGAATTCTCTAGGAGCAGAGGTTTCTCGCTGGCCAGGCAGTCGGGAGAGAGGTTGGCTTGAACTGTTCCCTGAGCCCTGTCTTTCGGAAGGAAACACGTCACATATTTTGCCCCAAGGAGCATATTCTGGACAGAATGGGCCGAGCTTTCTAATGAAACGCTAAAGCACTGTGGTAGTACAGGAAGTAGCTGGCCTGGAGATCCGCAAACAGATTGCAACAGGAAGGACACCTGGGCTGAGTGTTGAAGGTAGAGTGGAGCAAAGGTAGCTGAATCAGATTCCACCTACCTGGACAGAACACAAGGAACACCAGCGGGTGAAATGGGATGTGAGTCTGGAGAGCGCTTAGAGCCAGGGACTATTGGAGTCTTGGGTGTTGCTAGGGATCTTACTTGTAGGCAACAGGAAATCACCGATGATTTCAATCAGGGATGGTATGATTTAAGTTGAGTTTTTTATTTTTAAAGCTAAACTTTTCCATTTTCTTTCTTTTTTCAAGAGATTTATCTATTTACATCATTTCTACTTTGCTTTTGCTTTGCTTTGAGACAAGGTCTCTCTACATATCCCTGGCTGTCCTAGCTGTCCTGGAACTCACTATGTAGACCAGGCTGGAATCAAAGGCATGCGTTACCATGCACAGCCATTTCTACTTTTAAAAAAAGGTTTGATGCTATAGAGAACCAGCACTGGCTGTTCTTCTAGAGGACCCAGGTTAGATTCATAGCACCAGCATGCTGGGTCAAAACTCCCTACAAAACCAGTTTCGGGGGCTCTGATGCTCTCTTCTGGCCCCATTGGGCATTACATGCAGGTGGGGCCCATACAATATGCAGTCAAAATACCCATACACATAAGACTTTTTTGAAGGTTTTAAAGATAATCTTTGATTTTTATTTTGACATTCAAATTTACATTTTGAGAAATGCAAACATGAAGTATTACCTTTGATTCCAAGTAGAATTTTATCAAGCTCACATCACATGTCTTGGTCCTGTTGTCACACAAAGGTAGCAAAGCCATAGGAACACAGAAAAATGCTCAGCTGGGATCTAAACAGCTTGTTTAGGAATACCATTCATATCTATGTGTAACAAGAGAACAACAGTGATGTTGCAGCCTACGCTCCCCAAGGAGAAAGCAACCAGAGCTTACCTCTTACCTACCTTGTAAACATCAGAAGCATTTTCCAAATGTGCCAATATGCCAACATGTAGCCAGTGTTGGGCACCTACAAGGTGGCTAGTCTTCATCATGAAGTGAATGTAATACACACAACAGGTTTTGGGAGCTTGGGATTTTGAAGCCATATATGAATAATTTTTACATTGATTAATTATTGAAATGGGAATATTTTGAGTTTAATCTCTTAAACTCTGCTTGTTTCCTACCTTGGAGCATACCATCTGTTTCCCATATAGATCTTGGTTAACAAAATACTAAAATGAAATGTACTTTTGAGACTTTTGTTTATATCACATTATATTTTTTATTTATTTGGATGAATTGACACTTTTCTCTCCCATACATACCCATGTGCACACACATACAAAGCCTAGTTCTATAATTTCATGTTTTTATTTATATCCTGATGAGCCCACTTCTGACTGGTTGCCCTTGTAGGTTCATAGAAAAAAAAATACCAACTTGCAAAGGAACAGGATTAGCAGAACCAGATTCTGAGTCCTGGGTAAAAGTCTAGAGATGAATAATAATTAACTATAACCAATGAGCAATTCAATATTAAAATTAATTGATAGTTGCTAAATTTTATTGGCCTGCTCTACCCAGAAGGGCCCAAAGAAGACCCTGGATTAACCTTCCTGCCAATGGAACTGAGATTAGGTTGTACCTAACTGTCTCCATTATTTTTTTGAACCTGGGAAACAAGACAAAAATGTAATTAAACAAGAGATATTTTCGTTATTTGAAGGAAACTAGTCATTTTGAATTCCAACATATTGGCAGCAGTGGTAGTGGGGTGTCCAAAAGGAGGAAAATGGCCAGATGTGGTGGCCCATACCTTTAATCCTAGGGAGGCTGGGGTAGGTGGATATTTGAGTTCAAGGGCAGCCTGGTCTACAGAGTGAGTGAGTTTCAGGACAGCCAGGCCTACACAGAGAAATCCTGTCTTAAAACAAACAAACAAAAACAAAAAAGCAAACAAAAACAAAACAAAGCCAAAAAAATCCAATAACAAAAACAAAAGAAAAAAGGTAGACTGGAGGCAGATGTGAGTTTGTGCACAACTCTGCCATGAGCACTGGGAGTCGTAAGAGCCGCCTTCTTCAGACTGCTGTGAGAACAGAATGGGAAGATGAACACAGTGCACCCAAGCACAGAACATCCCACAGATGCTCAGCCAGTGGTCAATGGCAGCTACGATACAGTCAGCACATTCACAGTGAATAAGAGAAGACACTTGTTAAAAGGAGAAATGCCTTGACTGCCCAAGAGATACGCAGCACTTGACATCTAGTTTATGGGAAACTTTCCTTTCTGAGCAGTAAGTCCCCAGACCAGAGATGGACAGACAGCTTGGGGCAGGGTGAGGATACATCACTGCTCAATTCTGCTCAACAGTTAATTCTTGCAGTAATACTCATAGGAAAGGTACAAGACCTCTCTTCTTTTCCATAATAAAATAACCATTTAGCCATTACCCCACAAAGCACTCCATGAAATAAGGAAATAAGGCATGTACTGTATAACAGAGGGGTGGTAACACTTGATGTGTAAATACCACAACAGGGCAAAAGCCTGTCCCCTTCACTAAATTACGTCTTGGAACAGTCGGATGTGGTACGGCTTTTAAACCCAATAAGCCATCTCTGTGGAGCAGAGTCTACTTAGTGATCAACGGAACAGTTTGTGGTTTGAGAAAATTCATGTGTGCTCTTGTCCCCAGCCAACACCTTGGTTATAGAAGGGGTAAAAATCATGGCATAGGGGCTGGAGAGGTGGCTCAGAGGTTAAGAGCACACATTGTTCTTGCAGAGGACCCCAGTTTGATTTCCAGCACTCACACTGGACAGCTGACAACTGGAGTTAGTTGCTTCTAACTCCAGCTCTAAGGGATTGACACCCTCCTCCGGCCATCATGTTCACTGTACTCATGTGCACAGACCCACGCATACACACAAAATTGGAAACAAAATCTTCAAAATAGCGATAATTGTGTAACATTGTAAATGTACTAAATGATATTCCGTTGTACTGAGCTGAATGTAAATATGGTGAAATTTATGTTATGTGGATTTTAACATAAAAACCACAAAGCTCTACAAGATGCTTTAGAGGGTATATTTTCCCAGTCCTGAGTGGTAACTGTAGTTTTCTTCCTAGCAACACTCACTACTATCACACAGTATCCCCAAAATGCCAACGTGTGCATCTGCTTTTCAAAAACCTCTGGCCTGTGTGCTCTCCTTGAGAGCATCTTGGCACCGCGCAGGAATACACACTGTTTCCACTCTTATCTTCAGCAGATGGTGAATCACACCAACGGCACAAGCACATCAGCTCCTTTGCACAAAACTCTTTGGCTTTAGCACATATTCATCTACTTTAGAAAATCCTCCTATCCAAAGGCTTGGAATGGGTTTGTGTCTCTTCTCTCCAAAAGCACTGCATGGCTTTCTCATGAGATGGGGAAGGGGAAGTCCCAAAGCTATGACAGCCAGCTCACTTTGGGCAGTATGGCACTCGGGACTCTTAGTTCTTTGAGACAAAGTTGATATTGTTCTTTTTTGAAGCACAGACCATGAAAGTCATGATCAGAAGCACAGAGGACAAAGGAGAAGGAAGGTAGCTGGGAAAGACAAGAGAGCATCACCAGAAAGTCCTTGCAGTGGAGGTGGTTGAGTGTTCCCAAGGAAAAGCTTCAGCAAAAGTCTCAGTAGCTTTGTGCTGGTCTAAACTATCCCTGGAAAGCAGGGACGGTGACTCTGAAGTCCCCTGCAGGGAGGAATATGCTCCCTGGGCAAGTTGCTCTCTCACTCCACACAGCAAATTTCAGCTGCTCCTGCTATACAGACGCTTTCCAGAAATATGAAGGCTTGCTACAGATGAGCAGACCTGTGATGGCCACAGCAACCAAGATCAGGGAGAAGATGACCATGAGGCTGACGTAGGTGGAGTGAGGGAGAGGTGGGGATAGTGGCTGTTCAGCTGGGATCATGTTGGTCAAATTCAGCATGTAGCCCAAAGTCCACCCTGCATTGCTGTCCTTGATCTGAAAACAGTAGGGAAAAATCTCATTATTTGTGGTCCAAAAGGATAATCCACAGTAGTCACGTAACCCTTCCCATAACACTGAACACCCAATAGGAAGAGAACACCTTGCGCAGTTTACACAATAGATTAACTTTATATGCTACATTGGGAACGATGTGGAGGAAAAAACAAATGATTAAAATAGAGTTTGGAGCCTCACCATTACATTCTAGAAGTTCAGGAAGCTTACTGAATGTCTGTCCAGTTTACCTGCCTGGGAATACTTAATTCAAAAAGACCATGAAAAGTCCACATTCTTTCTGTTTCACGAGCTAGGGGACTGAGTGAGGTGTAACAGGAAATAGGTAAGAAGATGAGGGGAATAATGATTGGTTCTAGCCTTTTACATCCTTGCCAAGCCAGAGAAGCCACGTAGACCCAGGGCTTCATGGGGGGGGGGAACATGGAGAAATAATTCCAGCAAATTAGCTTTGTGAAGTTGGAAGGCCGTGCACCTCGCTACTGATAAAGATTCCTATTAAGTTATGAGTTCTCTGACCTTCTAGCCTTTGGAAAAAATAATTTCCAGTCACTCAGAACTTGCAGCAATAGAGGTGATAGTTGAATAATAACTTTGGAAAAGTTTTATGACAAGAGCTGTCCATGGTGACACAGAGAAGTTAGCAAGAACAGGCAGCGTGAAGAAGAAACGCAAAGCTCTACAGGCAATGCCACGCAGGACTTGCTCAGGCCTTTGTGACATTTCCTTCTGGTCCTCTGAGAACGCGTTGCTGCTGTTTTATAAAATAAACAAGTAAATAATAAATTGTGCCTGGGATAATTCACACAGTAATACTTTAGCCCCGGTGTCTTAACACATTTCTGGATTGCCACTTCCAGTGCAGACTGCTTTTCACCCATTTTAACCAATTACTTAGTACTCAAGTAATGGAACAATAAGACAAAGTGATGGACATACTTTTAAGGCTTTCAGCACATATTGTCAAAAAATATCTCCTAAGAGGTTGTGCCAACTTGCTATACTCCTTTCTTCCTGACCCTAACCCATATTGACAATAATGTGTAAAAGGACTATTTTTTCCTCTTGATGTGGGATGGAAACCCTATCTTAAATCTCAAGATTTAGGGGACTCATCACCCCGACTTGGAGACATCAGATCATGCAGTAGCATTCCAAGAATATAAATCAACACTGCTCAGTTTATCCACCAAATTTAACACAGGTCCTTCTAAAAACCAAAATAGTCTTATAGCATGGAAGGAAGCCTGGGATGTTAAAATAAGGAAAAGGTTCGTTAGAAAGAGCAAGATCTGTTAGGAAGAAAGTATTATCGCATGAGTATCCCGGAGCTGCCATAATCCTGATTCTAATGTTTTGGTTTGTCTGAGATCACTGTATTTTAAAACATTTTAGGCATTAGCAGGCATGGGGCTAGCAAGGTGTTTGGTATCAAAGGGGGTCGCGTGGCTGCTTGCTTCTTTACTCCTGGATGCCTGCAGGTGGCACTGTGGGGAAGCACAGCAGGGAGGCTACTTTCTAGGTCTCATTCGAGGCCACTGCCAAGCAATAGCCCCATTAGCAAGGCTGATAAGAAACCAAGATCGCCCTTTCCTGAGTCACAAAGGGGCGCCTCTGGAGAATTCTGAAGTCAGGCCAGACAGTGGCTGATGAAATACTAGTAAATGAATAAACTGACCTCTTGAGAACCAGTTAAAGAGTTGTGTGTGCGGAAAGGTGAATGGCAGAATGTGAACAGCTATCATTAGAGGCAGCCTATAGCTGCCTGCTGTTCCCAGAAGGGCTTGACACCATTGCCAGCTGGCGGGAGGGTGGATGGAACAGACCTCAAATCAAACCTTAAATCACTCAGACTCCCACCTTTTCTAAGTTCAAAACTGCTTTGTCACCAACTTCCTCCCAACTTCCATATCCCCAACCAATTCCCAAGTTACCTTGCCCATAAAATGAATCTGGTCCCAGGAACTGCCTGTGAAGTTATAGCCTTGCAGAAGGAGGGTGAGAATGTAGGCCCCAGAGAAGCAGTATTCATTCAGGTACTTCTCCTTTATTGTTGGATTAGATGCTTTTACCTAGAAGTAGTGAGGGAAATATCAAGCCTGTAGAATGTGCACCTTCGTGGCTCCTTTTCACTGATAGATCCAATAGAGAGCCAAAGAAGTCCCAGCTCACATGGATCTGAGGGTCAGTCTCTCCCACAGGCTGTGGGGATGGCACTTCACTACTTAGAGGGCGTAGGGTTTTCAGTTGGGTCTCCCAAGGAAGTTTTTCTTCCTAGGGGCTCTGGGTGAAAACAGTAAGTGTTCTAGGAAAAAGGCAATTCCTTAGGAGCTTCAGAAACAGTCAGTTTCAGCATCTAATTCCACCCCCTATGCTTGGAGTAACTCAACAATGTGTTAGCATATTAAACGCCATGAAAGCACCGTCTGAAGGAAGTCCACTGGTCTCTGTTTAAGCAGAGACTCTTACATAGTGTTCACAGTTAGTGCAGGGCCTCTACAGCCCATCTTAAGGAAACAATGTCCAACAAAGACTTAGCATTCAGGTTAGCCCTTGGAGGACAGACAGCATCAGCATCCCTGAGGAAGGCGGCCTTCTTCACCCAGGCATTCAAACTCAGAACTCAGGATCTGCATTTTCACTCAGTGGTTCTCTCTCTGTCACTGTCTGTCTGTCTGTCCATCTGTCTGTCTGTCTGTCTGTCTCTCTCTCTCTCTCTCTCTCTCTCACACACACACACACAGAGACACATACCACATAATGAAATCTGCCATTTTGTACAATGCAGATGAACCTGGAGAACATTATTATTAAGTCAAGTAAACCAAACACAAAAAAACAAATACTGAATTATTTTTATATGGAATATTAAAAAGTAAACCATTCATAATGAAACCCATTATTATATAATAAATAGCACACAAAAAGATTTCATAGCATTGAGACAGGGAGTGTTGGCTATCAGAGGACAGGAAAAGCAAGGGTACAAGGAATGGTGGGAGGTTGGTAAGGAGGTGATAGATCATCACCAGAAAGAAATAAACTCTGCTCTTCTCTTGTGTGGTAGGTTGACTATAATTAGCAATAACAAACTACAGATTTAAAAACCTAGAAAAGGTTGTTGAATGTTCTCACCACAAATAAACGGTACATGATTAAGGTGATAATTATGATCATTGTTCTGATATGATGATATGTGTATGATGTACATATAACATTGAAATATCATATTGTATATCATAAAAATATATCAATAAAAAATAAAATAAAACAATAGAAAAATCAGCTTTTAAAAATAAAGGGATGATTTTACTTTTGATGAGGGACTTCTGGGATGGTTATTTTATTCTGCAAAAGGATAGATGCATCTGCATCTTCTTTCTTTTGACCTTAAAGGCCATGGCAACCATCCTGTATCCATGGCAACTGAACTGAAGAAGCAATGGCTGGGTGAGAGAGAAGCTACTAAACCCATGGGAACAGCTGCTTGTTGCAAAATTGTGCATTAATTAAGAAACGTAGGCTGTTGCTTGAGCCATTATAAATCGTCAGGGCATGGCGATGATGGCGTTTCTAGGCCCACTCTCTGGCCTTTGAACACATTTGCTGGACCTTTGTCAAATCAGCATGAGGTCATGCGGAGATTCACACCCTCCATGGCATTGTGGGTGCAGGACCAATTTCACAGTTGTGATTTCTGGTCACTTACCTCCTCCCAAGGCTTTGAACAAAAACTTTTTAAGGTCTCAGTCATCTTTTCCGGAGAGGAGACACTGTCTTTTTCCATCTTCTTAAAAAAATCCATCACAAAGTAGAAAGCTGAAAATGCCTGGGAGAACAGAGTGCAGAGTGTCAGCCTGTGTCCAACATGCAGGAGCATCAGGAGCCTCAACTCAGACCCTTACAGAACTCACTTCCCACTCAACAACAAGGGAACCCTCTAGTGGCAATCCCGCGGTATAAACAAACTATCTGCTTCAATTTCAGCTCAAAAAAACCCAGCGGAAGTTTCTTTAAAAACGCATAATTTTAAAAACCTTGTTTATATAGAACTCATATCTAATGTAACAAAAGTAAGCAACTGTGCATTAGTCCATTTGTATGACACATAGTTCATTTGTATGGAGTAAGATTCATTTTTTAACTTTGATTTTTGTTGCATTTCCTGTCTAAATAGTTGTCTGGTAATATAGCTGACAATCTACTTTTATCAGCTTTCTAGGAAAACAAAGAAAGTTAACTCAAAGCCAAATTTATCCATCAACCAATAAAAGGTACAAACAAAATACACTGAGGGGTGCTGACATTGTCTAGAAGGGGGGGTTTAAGCATGTTTGTGGGTGTTGCACATTTGTGAGTGTTGACGTTGTTTAGATGGAGCAGGGGTAAGCACACACTGAGGGGTGTTAACATTGTTTAGATGGGGGGGTAAGCACTGAGGTGGTGTGGACATTGTTTAGGTGAAGCAAGGGTAAGCTTGTTTGTGGGTATTGATGTTGTTTAGATGAAGCGAGGGTAAGCACGCACGTTTGGGGACAGAGACGGGCTTCAGGTACTTGCCCCCAAACTGACCACTTGACAAATCCCTACTCCCTTCTGCATTCTGTCTTGCTCATTCGTTACAACTTACTTGTGTGTTTAGCAAACACCAGGGATTAGGTTGACTCTGCCCTGGCAGTAGGTAGTGCTGGTGTAGGCACTAGGATCACATGTCTGGTGTCTGATTCTGCCTTCCAAACTTTTATGTGGACTGGCCCTCAGCGCCTGTTGGAGTGCTCCCTCCCAGACACTGTCCTTTTATGTGGACTGGCCCTCAGCGCCTGTCGGAGTGCTCACTCCCAGACACTGTCCTTTTATGTGGACTGGCCCTCAGCGCCTGTCGGAGTGCTCCTTCCCAGACACTGTCCTTTTATGTGGACTGGCCCTCAGCGCCTGTCGGAGTGCTCCCTCCCAGACACTGTCCTTTTATGTGGACTGGCCCTCAGCGCCTGTCGGAGTGCTCCCTCCTAGACACTGTCCTTTTATGTGGACTGGCCATCAGCGCCTGTCGGAGTGCTCACTCCCAGACACTGTCCTTTTATGTGGACTGGCCCTCAGCGCCTGTCGGAGTGCTCCCTCCTAGACACTGTCCTTTTATGTGGACTGGCCCTCAGCGCCTGTCGGAGTGCTCACTCCCAGACATTGTCCTGCTTAGTTAGGCTCAGGCTTAAACTTCAATTTCTATTTTCCATGTGCTTGTTGGTGTGGGTAAAGGTTCATAAACTGGAGATCACAGATTCACCATAAGGGATTGTAGTATGAATTTTATGCTGATTTTTCAGTTTATTTCTTGATGTCCATTTTTCTGATTGGAAGACCCTTAACTTTCATCAAATTCTTCAGAGTTTTGTGGTCCCTTGGAGGGTTCAGACCGGACTGGATTGCTGAAGACATTATGCTAAATGAAATAAGCCAGTCATAAAAGTGCAAATTGCCTTTGATTCTGCTGCAATGGTGGCACACCTGGAATAGCCTGCATGGGGTTGTGGGTTGTTCTCACAGGAATGAAGAAAGAAACGGAGAATGGGACCCGATCATTCCCTCCAAGGACCTCCACCCTACATCCTTTGGAGGGTGTTCAATGGCCAAATGACAGCATCCTGAAATCTGAATCTCAGAGAGTTTCAGACTGTGGGACGTTTGGATTTTGAAGGTATTTCACCATCTACTACCACAAAACACATGTAAACCTAAGAGAAAAGATCAAATCTCATACACACCGGCACTGATGTGCACTAGTGTAAGACACCACTAACGTTCAAGAGAAATCTAAATGGTGCAGTACCAAGGGATAACACATGAGTCACTGACTGTCACCACTGTATGGCCCTTCGTGCTGCTTCATGGTGAGCTCTGGTGTCGCAAACCTCTAGTTGACAGACATACCACACTGCACTTGTTTGTCCCATTAACTATGTATTTCTTAATGCAGTTGTACAGTAGCAAAAAGCTATCTCTTGTTGTTCCTACATATTTCCACTGCATATTTCTATGCATAGCATAGAAAATATGTTTTACTTGGCTGTCAAGGTTATTAGCAAAGATTCTAGTCGACAGCAATATATTACTAGCAGCTAAATTTTTGTGGGGAGCTCAAAGTCTGGTCAGTAGCAAGAACAGAGACTAGACTTCAGAGATACTGACTGTCTATTTGTCATTACTGCCACCTGGATCGGTGAGGCAAGGACCCAGAAGCCACTAAAGCAGCACTCAGGGGTTCTGGCCCTGGTTGCTTCGTATCAGTGATGGTGGCAGCCAGTGGCCAACAAGGTCATTATTAAAGACAATAAAATGGTTCCAAGTAAGAAATGGACATGACTTCATCAGCAGAAGTGAGCAACATCAAGGAGGATGTGTTTGTACACCAGATGCCTCCAACGATAACAACCCATCAAGTAACTTGTCAGTGTTCAGACAGACAGGCTGTGGATCTTCATGTTGCTGGAGGAGAAAAGGGTGCACAGGCAGCAGCTGTGACAGGCTGTGCTGCAGTCCACCTCAGGGCAGTGAACATGCAGCAGATAGCATTAAAGGCAACCACATAACAGGGCTCCTCCACACTGTCTCCAAAGGAACTGCAGGGAATAAGCAAGGCGGCATGAGAAAGTGTTCCTGGAGGGCAAGCCCCACAGAGCTAGCCCTGTAGAACGTGGGTTTCTGCTTAACTTCTTGTGGAGATTCTATGAGCATTGACCAGTGTGGGAATAGGTGAGAATGCTGACAGCCTGGGGACAGGACAGCAGAGTAGACCAGCACGACAGAATCTGTATGGAGGGCAGTGGGTACAGATCACTACTCTGCAGGAGCCTTCTTGCCAGAAACAAGCAGAGTGGGCAGCAATAAAAATAATAAGGGGCTGGAGAGATGGTTCAGGGGTTAAGAGAGCTGCTTGCTCTTCCAGAGATCCTGAGTTCAATTTCCAGCAACCACACAGTGGCTCACAAGCATCTGGATTTAGATCTGGTGCCCTCTTCTGGATACAGGTGCAACATTGCATACATGATAAATAAATACATCTCTAAACAAAATAAAA
This sequence comes from Ondatra zibethicus, assembly GCA_004026605.1. NCBI lineage: Eukaryota > Metazoa > Chordata > Mammalia > Rodentia > Cricetidae > Ondatra > Ondatra zibethicus. The sequence continues at coordinate 76,234 of PVIU01007920.1, read as the reverse complement.
ATGATAAGAGAAACCCAGATGAGCCCCAAGAACGCCAAGTCCCCTCCAGGTCAGTATCACCTCAATTCATGTACTAACACAGATGGTCAGAATACTCAGAGCCACAAGATGACAGAAAAAAGCGGCCGAGGATCCATGCACACTGAGGCTGAGCAGAAGTAACAGCCGAGTAAATGTCAGCCAGTCTTATACACCATTCAATAGACCACCCACAGAGGGTGAGCACAATGCCTTCCTTGGCAGTAAAAAGCAAAGGGAGATTGAAGCTGAGATCTTAGGCATTGAATTTTTGCCCCTTGACCAGATAAGGACAATGGCTTTATCTAGGCAGTGGGGCTTTGGGCATTTTCCCTAAAGATGTCTCTGTTTGGTTCTGACAAATGTGGTTTTGTAAGCCTTGATTTTCTCACTGTACCCTTAAAGATATTAGGTTCTTTCATGTCTGGTCACACTGAGAACTTCAATTTTAATTTGTAATAAATGCTTGCAAACTTGATTTCTTTCAAAGGACAAAAAGGAGGATAACGGGGAAAGGAAGAGGAGGAGGAAGAAAGGGACATCTCATGGCACATGTCTATCATCCCAAGTAACTACTTGGGAGTTGGAGGCAGGAGGTTTGCAAAAAGAAAAAAAGAAAAAAAAGCCAGTCTGGACAACTTAATAAATCCCTGATGCAAAATTAAAAAGCACCTATTAATCAATGCTTAAGTAATTTTTAAATTGTTGCATGTGGATTTTCCATCGTGTTGCTCATTGGCCAGCAGGGCACACGCATATATAAAACACTTTAAATGAGCTTTCATTATTCTTCTCTATTTCTGCTCTTTCTTGTTTATGTAAGTTGTACAATGTGTTCCGAAGAAACAATTTCTAAATTATCTCATAAATAATTCTCAACAGATGTTCTCTCTCCTCTTGATGTTTCCACTTTGCTTTGACGTTAGATTCAATCTAGATGCCAAGGCCACAGCACAGCCAGACTAGAGAACACGGACTGATTTAAATGCTGCATTTACAGGGTGAGATACAGAGCATCATGCTGGCTGCAGTTGCAACAAAGCTCACCTCTCCGCAAATGCTCTGGTTTCACAGCTCTGGGCTAACTGGCTCTGGAAATGACAGGGATGCATTCCTTCTAATAGGAAAATGTATTCACTTTTCTTTCACTTTATCCTCCTTAGCTACAACTAGAACGAAAAAGCCCTTAGCTGTCTCCAGAGACCTTAGCCATATACCTCCCTCTTGTGTTCCCTTCTTTCCTCTTCTAAAAGTTTCTTTCAAGTCAGGGAAGGTTGCTTGGTCTCCCCAAAGCCCATGGCAGGAAGCTAGTACCAGGTCAGCCACATGGCACCCGAGCCAGGTTTCGGGTTAGAATTGATGCCAACAGCTGACCAACTACTCAGCAGCCATTGCTGGTGCTGTACTCATCCCAGAAGCCTGCAAAGGGGAAAGCTGTAGTCTCGCCACAAGGCAGGCCTGGTTCCACGGCTCTCCCCACTGTTTCCTCAGAGGAGACTCGAACTGAGAGCACCTACAGTTCACAGGACAGGGGATCAGTCAGGTCTGATGACAACAGACCCGGTGCTCTCTCCCTGAGCTCTTCATGTGACATTAAATTGGGCATGCAGACCTTGCAAACACACAAACTCCTCTCATGTGAGGTCTAGGGGCAAAACGGAACCTCCCCTTGTCATCTTCTCAGGTTTCTGAAGGGGGGAAAGGAAGATAAAGGCCTTGGTCCTTTGCTCAGTATTGTAGACAGTGAATACATCTGTAACCATTGCTTTGCAGCTAGCACTTGGTGGATGGTAGGTAACTCTTGTGATAAACTTCTTAACTGTGATGACCGTATTGCTTGGTCTCAGGAAACAAACAGGCAGTGTGGACAATGACTAGATCAAGGGGCATCTCTTCCTCCTCAACACCAACATTTTATCCTATTCTGGAGAGATTAGGAAAAGAAGGAATGGGGAGTCAGGATCCAATAATCCCCCAGTTCTCCAAACTTTGAGGGATGCTTATTTATTACTATTAACGAAATGGGTGCTAATTTAAGTTCTCCCTTGGTGGTTCCCGAATTTCTGCTTCCTATCTGTTTGTTAGAGAAGAAATCCCTCAGTGGCATCATCCCATGGCTGCTGCTACTCTGACATCCTTCTCTGTTCACTGAGAGCCCAGGTTTGCAGCCCTTTCTTGCGCCAACTCTGAGGGGTATATATCCTCCAGCTAGCTTATTGAACCCTCATTTTACCCAGGTAGAAGAAACAACAATTAGCCTAAGCCAAATAGCCTATTAATTCCCTTCATCAGATGGCGTCAGGACGTGTACTTCACCAAGGCCTGACCAACAGACCCCAAAAGGCATCTGGTGTATGAGAGGCGCACAAAGAGAACCCTCTCGCCATCATTCTCTTTCCTACCTTGACTCGGCTGGTGATGATGTGATGCCTGGAGCAGCAGGTACACTCTTAGCATCATGAGAAAATCAAAAAGATAATGGGGAAAGTGATCCTAAAAACTGGCATTGTGAGGCCAAGTGACAAACCGTCAGTCCTATCAAGATATTACTATGCGTAAGAAAAGAAGTTGGTATTATTTAAATACTTTATAGGCGCATCTTGCACAGCTTATAATCCAAAACACTCTAGTCGATATATCTCATCATTTCATAAACTTACCCCAAAATTCCCATGGAGAGGTGGCAAGAAGATCCCATTGAAGGCACACTGGGAGTAAGGGCAGTAGCTGCTGTTGAAGAACTCGAGGATGCTCTGGCGGCACTGGTCGTAGTCTCCAGTGCCCTGGATTTGAAACTGATCGAACGGTAGCTTCTTTTCAAATCTCTTGGTGCAGGGGGTGCCGTAGAGCTCACTGACACTCACTACCTTCTCGTATCCCGGGTGGAAGCATGGATCCCTTAGGGTCCCGCCACTTGAAACCTGAATGGAAGGAGCACTTGAATGCCAAATGATGGTACTCATAACAGCATTCTCATGGCCCTGTTCTGCCTTATCCTCTTTGAGAATTAGTTTTTAAAGGAAGATTTACAGACAAGGCCCCAGACATGGCATATGATATATCAGGGTTTTTTTTTTGCGTGAACCCAGAAATGCCATGAGCTGGGAATGTCCCCGGGCTCTTAGTGCTAAGAACACAGATGAGGAGCAGGCTCACAAGGGCACATGTCCAGAGACTCCAGCCTGGATGGAGCTGGGTCTGCATGTCGTCCCTTCTCCTCCCCCAGCAGAATGGGAGCTCCAGGAGAGGGAAGATGCCTCAGGGCTCTTATCTCAGCAATGAAAAACCAAACAGATTTTAAACCCCAAGAGAAAAAGAGAGGCTGTTGTTATGGCTAAGCGTAGTGTGGACTTGTGGTGTGGGGGCACCTCTTAGCTGCACCTGCTTCAAGATGGCAGTCTTGATGGTGATGGTTTTAAGAACAAGAGACTGCATGGGGTGGAGGGCTGTCCCTTCCCAGAGAGGGGACAGCTGGACATGACAACTTCGCTCTGTGTGTATTTGCCAGGGTGTGTCCAGTCCTCTCATTGCATCAAGTATTTATTCTTGAATTCAAACTGCAGAAAACATCTGGGGACAATTTTTAAAGTGCTGATTGACAAATTCTGTATTTTCCATGCAGTGGGTTTTTTTCCCCTCTTTGATTAAAAAATGGTGTGGACAAACTTCCAAATGGCCTCTCCTCCCCCAGACAATACTTTAGCATGTAACTTGCATTATCAACACCACTGGGGACAGACACTAATTTCCAAGAAAAGATCCGAGTGATGTCCTTGGAGATAGTACAGTAAACAAACATGGGAGGGGATGTCTGGGTGGAACGATTCACAGGGGTCCACCAGATGGAGTTTGGTGTCCTGCCTGAGAAGGGTTGGAAAGCACAATGCCCAGTTTAGGACAATTGCTGAATTACAAAGGGGGAATAACAGGATGTGGGGGCTGAGGACCAGATGTGGAGAGGGCAGAACTGAATTCGGTTGCACTTGCCTGAATGTCCTTGGCTAGTTTCTGCCAGAGTGCCTGATCCTTCCCATAGCACAGGAAGCTGTGTGTGTACACAGTGTAGTCCTCACCATAGAGGCGAAATTGCAGAGAGTTTTCTGGGGCCTCTATAGTGCTGTTTAGTGGCACAAAGGTGATTTGTGTAGAGGCGCCACCAAGATCCAAAGCGCCAAAGGTTTCCTCTTTCTGGTGGACTGCTGAGATGAGGTTTAGCCAACCCTGTTTCTGAAAGAAAGGACAGTACTAGAAGTCTCTGGACATCCTGCCTCCTAAAGATGGAGGAGCAGGGTTAGAGAGTTGGGCAAAGCCCACCGTGGGTTCCCCAGTCAGTGCCAGATCGACAGCCAGCAAGATGGCTTTGAAGACAAAGCTCAGAGAACAGCAATGTAAGGCCAGGAAACCTTAAGGATCACAAGCAAGAGCAAACCCCCACTCAGTCACCAATTATATTACCTAGGCCAGAAGAGATTCTGTTTTCAAGCTTCATTATGGAGGTGGGGTCTGCTAATAGGGGTGCTGTCCTGAGAGGTGAGCTACACCAGGAGAAGGGAGAAGAGCCCTAAGCACTCCTTACTCCAAACATGGCTTCATTCGGCTTTGTTTCAAACTAGTCTCACTATGTTGCTCGGGCTAAACTCCGACTTGAAATTCTCCTGCCCCAGTCTCACTCAGTTCTGCCCAGTTAGTCTTACTTTACATAAGATGAAAATGACCTTAAATGAAATAGATATGGGGGCTGGAGAAAGCTCAGTGGCGAAGCAAACATACTGCTCTTGCAGAGGACTTGAATTTGTTTCCTAACACTGGGAGGCTCACAACTGTGTTTAACTCCAGTTCCAGAAGATCCAACAGACTCTTCTGACCTCTGAAAGCACTTACACCCATGTACATGTAGCCACACAGAGGCACACCATACATATAATTTTTAAAAATAAAAATAAAATCTTTAAAATATGTAACATGAAGGCTTGCTGGTTGGGGTTTATGTCCTGCCCAGTTCCCACGGCCAGCAAGTCCCAAAGAAAATCACACAGAGAGTCTACATTAATGATAAACTGATTAGCCCATTAGCTCAGGCTTCTTATTAGTTCTTATAAGTTATATTAACCCATTATTCTTATCTGTGCTAGCCACATGGCTCAGTACCTTTTTCAGTGGCAGGTCACATCCTGCTTCTTTGGTGTTCTGGGCAGGAGTCAGGAGGGAGCTTCCTGCTTCCCAGAATTTTCTGTGACCTGCCCTGCTGAGAAAGGTACTGAGCCATGTGGCTAACATAGATAAGAATAATGCGTTAATATAAGCTACAAGAGCTAATAAGAAGCCTGAGCTAATGAGCCAATCAGTTTATCATTAATATAGACTCTTTGTGTAATTTCTTTGGGACTTGCTGGCTGTGGGAACTCGGCAGGATGGAAACCCCAACTAGCAGGCCCCTCATGTTACAGAATGGCACCCACGTGGATAACTACATCCATAGAAAGCCTGAGAAAGCTTGGGAAAGAATAGAGTAAAGCATGTTTTCTTGGTAGCAGCAATTTCTCGGGTCTGCTCTGCTTGCTAGAGGCAAGCAAGCCCTCTCATCTAAGAGAGACTTCCCAACTCAGCTTTAGCTGCAAAACCTTGCAGCTTTTTAAAGAGGTCCTGCCACAAAACACTTACATAGTGTTGATGAATAGCTGACCACATGCTTTTTGGTTTTCAGCTATAGCAGGAAAAGAGCTGTGCTGTTTTAAAATGCCAACCGTCCTGCCAGAGCAAACTCTGACTCTTTCAGGCAGGCGGTCAAACTATGGAGCATTTGAGTGTGGCTTCTGAGCACACTACTGCAGCTTGCTTGCTGGCAGGGACTTTGAAATGCCATAGAGTTGTGGCAGTGAACACGGCTCTGGCTGGGGCCTCAGTCATGAGGCTGGAATCTCATAAAGCTAAGGAATGGGCTAGATCCAGCCATCAAAGTCACGGCTTTAATCCTATTCATATTGCTTGGTAAATTAAAGACTCACGTGGTCAGAAAAAGAGAGATATACAGTAAAAGAGAAATTCAAAGACAAAGAAAACCTCTAAATGGTTTACACTGTGTTAAAAATATATGCAGGCTAAAGGTTAAAGTTCTTAAAGTAAAAAGGAAAGAAAGAGAGTAGTTGGGTGTGGTGGTAATCCCAACACTTGGGAGGCAGAGGTAGATTGACCTCTGTGACTTCAAGGTGTGGTATAATACACCTTTAATCCCAAAACTTGGAAGGCAGAGGCAGAATGTAAGTTCAAGGTGTGGTGGTGCACGCCTTTAATCCCAGCACTGGGGAGGCAGAGACAGGCGGAGCTCTGTGAGTTCAAGGATAGCTGGTCTACAGAGGGAGTTCTAGGACAAAGATATACAGAGAACCTCTCTCAAAAAGCCAAAAGTTAAAAGTAAAAATAAAAGAAATAGAGGTTAAAATAAAGCCGCATAAAGATGAAAAATACACAGAGAATCTTGATACTGTATGTTATTATTCTCTCTTTGAATTGTTTGAATGCTGAGGAAGGAGCAACAGCTGCTAAAAGATATTTGCTTATAAATGCTGCTGAATTAATCCAAGATAGGTATTTTGAAAATACCTTGACTTCAAAATTGAAGTCAAAAGGTATGTTACTTTGGAGAAGAGATTTTGCTTTTGTTTCCACAGGAAATGAGAGGCTGTAGATTCATTCTGAGTTAAGAAAAATCAGGTTTGGTCAAGGAAGACCACCTGAGAAATCTCCAGTAGGAACAGATGGTCCAGATGACAGAGTTCTACATCCAGAACAGGTTCAAGACTGCTGCCTGAGATGATCAAGACTCACAGGATACTCCAGTCAGGACTTGATCATAATTCAAAATTTTCTTTAAGTCCCCATAAGATTATCAGCGCCCCCAACCAGCCAGAAGTAGCCTGGAATACTATGCCCACATTCCCAAAAAATGGACTATGGCTATTTTCTTTTGTTTAAAAAAAAGAGGGGGAAGTGATGCAGGAGAACAATTCTATATTGTCAATTATGTTTTAAATAAACACTGATTGGTTGGGAGCCAGGCAGGAAGTATAGGCGGGAAAACCAGATAGGAAGTAGAGGTGGCACAATAAGAATAGGAAAATTCTGGGAAGCAGGAAGCTCCCTCCTGACTCCTGCCCAGACCACCAAAGAAGCAGGATGTGACCTGCCACTGAAAAAGGTACTGAGCCATGTGGCTAGCACAGATAAGAATAATGGGTTAATATAACTTATAAGAACTAATAAGAAGCCTGAGCTAATGGGCCAATCAGTTTATCATTAATGTAGACTCTCTGTGTGATTTTCTTTGGGACTTGCTGGCCGTGGGAACTGGGCAGGACATAAACCCCAACCAGCAAGTCTTCATGTTACAAAAATAGATTTTAATCTCCTCTGTGTCTCCCGGGGATGATGACATAGCTTTGATATTCTCCAGTGGTAACAGTAAAGTAAATATACCTCTAGGGATGGTTACAAATGTAGGAGCTCGTTCGCTCATTCACTCATTCATTCATTCATTTGTCATCCATCATTCATTTTGCTAAAGATCCAAATATTGCCTAAGACAGCAGTGGCTTGACCCTCTAGGACCCACCTCCTCGGTGTGAGGTATTTACCTGAGTGAATTTGCCCAGCAGGTAGTTGATAGTAATCCACCCATAGGCACCCTCCTCTTGGCCAGTGATGATCTTGGCACCCTGGAAGTCAAAGGAGTAGTTTCTAAGGCTTCTTGACACTGCAGCCAGGACCCTGTCTGCTGCTTGTTCACTTTCCATTCTACACAAAAGAAGAGGTGAGGTTATCATTTTTATCTTCGTAGTCCCACCTACCCATGTCAGCTAGAGAACGTAACACACTAGAATAGGAGACACAAGGGCCCAGTGCATGGCTTTCACAAGAGTCATCCTTTTGGCTCTACCTCTCCATGTCCAAATCCTCCAGCCACTGAGTAGATGTATCTTTCCAAAGTACTGGTTTGTCTTTGTTCCCCAGCTCAAAAAGTACCAGAGGTTTTCAAACTGACTGTGGTGGTAGCTTGGTGCTGTCTGGCCATATTGAGAGCTGGCTGGTATGTGCTGCTTTAACCATCACTGTGGCCCCTGCTTGCTTATACTTTAGACTCTTAGTGACGTCAGTTAGGGCTGTAGAAACAAGCAACAGATGCCCAAGGTCCCCTGAAGCCAGCCTGGGAAAATCTTCCTATTATCACTCAGTTCTTAAGTCTGTTTGAAACTTTGAGACCTAAAGGGAGTCTTTAGGGTTGTGTTATGATGATGTGATTGTTCCCGAGACCTAGTCTGAAACTCCGAAAACCCCTGAGTGAGAGGGAACACCTTCCAGCTGGGTCTCACATAGAAACAGTGCCCCTAGCCTTTCTGCTCCAGTCCACCCTCTAGTACCAACAACTGTTACTTCCTTAAACAGCATCTCATTTCTCCAATATTCCTGGCGTGGCCCACAAGACACTTTCTAGTGTAGGTCCTGTCACTTTCCAGCCATGGGCCTTCAGGCGAGTGACAACATTGCTCAACTCCAGCTTCTTTCTCTGGTTAATTAATATCTTTGCTTCATAGTGACCTTGATTAAATAATGTGTGTCAAGTATTGACACAGCACTGAGAACACAAGCTTCTATTAGTATTTTACTGCCTCCCCATCTCCTTTCTATGCAGACCCTTCTGCATGTGACGATTTATGGCAATCTTTGCCTCTGCCCTGGTCTCTCTCATTTCCCTATTTTTATGCATCCACTAGAGCACAAATTCCATGGAGTCAAGAGCTGTGTTTTGCTCGATACTTTATCCCCAGCACTTAAAGCCATCTCTGACATGTCACAGGCGCTGAATAGATGGCTAACTGAATGGATGCTGCGCTCTGCCAGCACTGCTTTTCCTTCCCCTCTGGCCCTTCCTTCCTGGCTCAGCTCACGCAACCCTGCTGTGGCAAGCCGTTCTGACTACCTTCCATTCTGAGCAAGGCCAGGCCTCCCACAGCAACTTTGCAGTCAAACAACAGACAGCCCTGGATAGAAGTCTAATTCCCTTGAGGGCTGAGTTACCTGCTCATTAGGAAGGCACTCACAACACCCTCGATGGATGGATGGAAGAAAGAAACAATTCACATACGAATGGGATGACCAACCACGCTTCGTTATCTGGACCTACTCGTCTTGGAATATTGTAGGTCTTCTTTTGCCTTTTTCCTCCCAGATATTAATTCTGTCTTCATTCCCTTATTTCAGAGTGCATATCCTTAATCTTTCCAATACTTTGATGTCCCCAAGGAAGATACTTAAGACTTACCATTATATATACTTAATGAAACTTATTTCTTAGCACAGGATTTGGTGTCTGAGGTAGCTATAAGTCCCATAATCCTAGGTGCCCTGGCACTGCCTCGAACTCTGGTACCCTAGTCTCTACATACTGCCCTACCTAAGTAAGCGCATGCCTGCTGTGGCTCCCAGGTAAACAGGTGTCTCACGATGCTTAGAGGCTGGGATCAACTCAGTGGACATTTTCATGCATTCGGCCAGGTATGTGTCTATTTCATTTGTTTTCTGAGCATATTTTGAGATTCCAGGTCCTAAGAAAAGATACACAAGGTGAAAATCTTAATAAATAAATAATAAATAAATAAATGTGTAGGGCATGCCTTGACCATATCAAAGAAAAGTACTTGCTAAGAAAAACAGAAGGAAACACTTCTCAATATGACATATATTATGCTGTGTTACTTAGAGGGAATCATGGTAAATTTTGATTGTCAACTTAATTGTAGTAAGAAGCACCAGGTGAATGAACTAACGAGGTGCCCTAATCCTAACCCTAATACCCTTTGGGTGTGTCTGTGAGGCTGGCTGAAGAGAGGTTTAACTGGAGGGGAAAGATGCAGATGCGGGCAGCACTATCCTGACTAGACTGAGTGAAAAAGGGGGAAGAAGAAAGCTGGGCAAGGCCCTTTCCTGCTTCCCCTTCTGCCCAGATGTGAAGAGCTCCTGTCCCTGTAGGGTAAAAGGGATGACTGGGGCAGGAAACCAACCAATCACTGAGCACCCTGATTCTAAACCCAGAGTCAGAGAAAGGAACACACCCTGTATTTGAAACCTGGGCCGGGGGACTAAAGACATGTGCCCTGGCTGTGAAACTAGTGTCAAAGAAACACACTTTGTCCCTAGAATTAGAGCCAGTGAAAGAAATATGCCCTGGTCCTAAGATGAGAATCAAAAAGTTAAAAAGAACCAGTGAAAGAAACACAGATTGGCCATCTCTGTCCCTGACTAGCTAAACTGTCCAATACCTGAGCAGGGAAAATTAACCAATCCCCTTTCTCCCTGGGAAAACTCCACCCCTAAGAAGCTCTATATAAGCCTCTCTACCCCTTCAGTTGAGAGCTGCCTGTAAGTGGCAGAAGCAGCCGCTCTCCTGGACTCCTCCTTCCCAAATAAATCTCTTTCTCTAAAGAGTCTTGGGTGATGATCTTCATTTGCCACCAGAGAAGAAGAACCTGGCTGGGACATCCCTTAGGGGACCAAAATGAAAAACCTTGCTGAGACACTCCCTAGTGGGCCTCAGCAAGGCGGAGCAGAACAGAAGAACCTTGCTAGGATGCTTCTTAAGGGGGCTAAGCAAGGCCATCTGAGGTTGCTACATTTCTGCAGGGGCTTCTCTTCAGCAGAGTGTTAGCAGAAGAAACATCTTGGGCTGGAGAAGAAGCAGAGAGCTATCTGCTAGACACTCCCGCAAGGGAACAGAGCAGAACTCAGCTGTAGCGCTCTCCAGGAGAAGAGCAGGATCCCTATATCCTGCAGGGAGACCGTCCCCCACCGCACCCCATCTTCTGGTAGCCTGGCTTCCCAATAGTCAGGACACTTTTCCCTACAGTCCCCACGCTTCCCCATCATGGTGGGCTGCTTCCCTTAGAATCAAGAGCCAATATAAGTGCTTCTTCCCTTAACTCTCGAGTGTGTCATCATAGTTGTGAAAAATGTAGCTAATGCCTATGGCTTGCTTAAGATGTAATTTTAAAATCTTGCCGGTAAAACCTGGTGTTCAGCAGTTCAGCCACAAGGTGGTGCAATTTCATATTCAATTGAGTAATGTCCTCTGGCTCTATGGTGGCCTGTTAGCCACTTTTGGATGATCCTGCCATGGGGTTATAATTAGCAACATTAGTTCCTAGAGGGCAGAGGTAAAGATGACATTTAGCACAAAAGTTAAAAGCAACCCACACCCTGGCTTTTCCTGAAAAGACAGAACGGGTCACCAACTAGCTATGTCATAGCATGTGCCCTAAAATTTATGTCGTTTCTTCCTTTGTTGGAATAAACAGAAATGGAACCTGCGTATCCTGAGAGTCTGTTCCACTCAGCACCATGCCTCCCTACAAAGACTGTTGTTTCAATTTTAGATCAAACTAATGGTTGCTATGGAGAGCAGAGCCGGACCCCCGACCTGCTGAGTGCTGCCGCGTTTCCGTCTCACCTTGAGGTGAATTCCAGAGCACTTCCTAGCGAGAATTCGCTTTCAGGGTGATTATTCAAATGGGCTTTTCAACAGCCTGTTTGCTTAACATAATGAGACACTCCACGCTACGGTTAGCAGCTCACTTCTGACTCAGGAAACCCTTTGTTTCGTTAACTCTGTTTGGAGGAGAAACTCCAGTATTTGTTGAGCCAAACACCTGCATTTATGGGATGAGTCTCAGAAGAAAGACATCTGTTGTAATCGTTTGTTGTATTTTTCAATGGAGTCTGAAGTGAAGGGTGGAGCTTCTAGGAACTGGGGGAGCTCTCCCCCATTACAGAGAGGCCTAAGAGGCTCCAGGTAGCATGGCGTTCTCTCCCCAGCACTGCCTAGTTCCTGGACAAACGATAAAACCCGTGGGAGCTACAGGCCATCTGATAAAAAGCCAGTTCTCTTCTGGGATCTAGATTACCTGTTTGAAAAGAAACAGGATGTTCCTGGCTCCAAAGGCCAAGAGACGACGATCACAGGGATGGTGGTGAGATGTGGTGTCTGGTGCAGGATGGAGAGCAGGCTGGAGCAAGCCAGGGAGATGGCAGTCAGCCATCCTCTGGGTGTGACCTTAAAATTGACTTGGGCTGGGAGTTGGGGGGGGATGAGGATGGGGGGACAGTTATCAACATATAAAGCAGCCTTTCTGTGGCCCTAAAGCTCAGCTAGGGGCCTGGGTCACCAGCCAGATTCTTGCCACTTATGGGGCACTAATCCTCCAGGCTTTTGTTTCCCTCCTTGGAACACAAGATTTAGATGACCCCAGCCCTAAAAGTCTGTGATCTGCTCTTCCCTGCCTGTGAAGAGACCAAAAACGGTTAAGATTTCCCTCCAACTTGCAGAGCTGAGTCTAAAAAGAGAACAGGAGATCATACCATCAGAAGCCCCCAGGGACTTTTAGAAACATAAATCTCTAGGCTCCAGCCCAGATCTGTTGACCCCAGGAACTCTGGTAGTAGAGGGCCCTATATCTATGCTCTAAGAGGTCCACCTCCTCCCCTACCCCCACCCAGTGGTTCTGGGCCATGAGTCTAAGAACCACTGGCTCAGATGTGGGTCTGACAGCCAGTTCCATCAGTTGCCAGCCTAAGTAACTTTAAACAAGTGGCCTGACCTGTCTTAATCTTGCTGCTCTCATTTTTAAAACATGGCTGCTGCGACTCACCCTAAGATCCTAAGAGTGAGAGAGCCATGTTGAGTTCTTAGTGCCAGACACAGGAGAGCCCTGTTGATGGCAACTATTATTGCTCAATCCTCTCTCTCTCTCTCTCTCTCTCTCTCTCTCTCTCTCTCTCTCTCTCTCTCTCTGTGTGTGTGTGTGTGTGTGTGTGTGTGTGTGTGTGTGTGTTGCTAGGAATCTAACCAAGGCTGTCATGACTATAAAGCCTGCACAGCACCACTGGGACACACCTTCAACACCTCAGCTATTTTTAAATTTGCTTATTTTTCAAGAATTGATTTCAATATGATGATGAGGAGGAGGAGGAGGAGGATGACTGTCAGTAATAGGAACTGACCATGCGAGACTAGCGACTAGTCTACTGCTAGGCTCCATCCATGACTCGACTGAGGCAGAGTCCTACTGTGCTGTCCAGGCTGACCCGAAGCTTGGGATCCTCCTGTTCACCAGCCTGTGCTAGTAGGCCTGGCTCAAAGTCATTTTATAGTCGCAATAAAGTACCGGTTGCTCCACTGTGTTCCTCGCTTGGCTCTGTGCTGGCTCCTTCTGCTCCTGGGTACTACCAGTGCCTCCCAGGCCCTCGTGTCCCATTTGCCCACTCCCCTGGCCTCCATCTCACCTTTCACTTGGCATTCTTGTAGCTGGCGCACCACGCCTGTGTCGTTCTCCTTCTCGGCTGGCCAGTTGTAGATGTACAAGTTGGTATGAGAAGACCCTGCATCCAGCACAATCCCAAACTGAGGGTGAAGCAAATTTAAAAGCTTATCAGCATGGCACACACTTCTCCATATTTAGCTTGCAAAGGAAGTAGACAGCGGCAGGAATTTTTCCACACCATAAAGAGAAAGTACTCTAACCCAAGGGGAACATTTGGCGCTGGAGACTAGAGTCACCCCAATCCCAAGGATTACCAGCATACCGTTCTTCTAGATAAGGACTCTTAATGCACGCTGCATCTTACAAACATTCGGGCCATGCCTGAGGCAGGCCCGAGCCATGGGGTTATTTAGAAAATGCTCAGTTATTCTAGTGCAGATGCAGCTGAGATACTATACTGTAGACAGAACAGAAAATAAATTCAGTGCTTCCCAAACTTGTCCACACACTGGGATCACCCAAGAACTCCACAGGCTGAGGCCCAGTCCCACTCAGACACTGGTTTAAAAGCGGTCTGGTCATGAACATAGTCACAAGATCCTATGAGACCCTTACATGCAGACAAGTCTGGCAACCATTAAGCTAACCCACGGAGGCTGCATATAAGGTCATCTGATTTGGGTTCAGTGAGTGTGGAGTGTATTTTAAGAGAGAGAAACACTAAGTGTGCTTGCTTTTTTTTTTATTCCAAAAATAACTGTGAAGTTGTATTCAGTATATTTTAAGTAAATAAGCTTCATGTTCGCAGCTCTTTAAAAGGAGAAGGTCACAAGAATAATAGGAATCAGGAGAAAGGGAGAGTAGGGAGGGAGCTCAGGCCATAAAGTGCTTCAAGCCCCAGAATCCACATGAGAAGCCAGACATGGTAGTGTATGCTTGCAATCCCAACGCTGTAGAGGGAGGCAGAGAGGTGGGTCTGAGGCTTGCTGGTCAGCTAGCCTGACCTAATTAGCAAGGCCCAGGCCCCAGCCAGGGCTCTGTTCAAAGAATAAGGTAGATGGCACCTGAGGAGGAATGACGTCTGAGGTTACCTTCTGGCCTCCATGTGCATATGCACACATGTGTAGGTGTGCCCATGCACATGTGTTCCTGACACACAGAGAGTAAGAGGAAAAGGCAGTGTGAAGAAGAACTAGGTGGTTAGAGGAGAAAAGGGATGAGTAACGTCCCCACATGTTACTGTGTGTGTGCTGACCATGTCAAGCATTTTAGACATGAATTATCAGGGGCTATTTTTATCATTTCAATATAGATAAGAAACTACCAGAAGGTTAAAAAAAAATTATAGCTTGAATCAGAACAGAATCAAGGCCTTATCAGCGGAACATGAGCAAAGGCAGAGTGCCAGGCTCCAGGGAAATGCTCCTTCCTAAGGACAAGCCAAGGACAGCTCTAGCGTAGCATGCAGATGCGAGGGTGTACCCCAGTGAACTTCTGCCCAGTGCACACTCATCTGACCACCGGCAAAATCAAGATACAGAAAGCTTGCTAGCTCCAGCAGGCTTCCTCATTTTCCCCAAGGAGCAATGGCTGTTCTGACATATGACACCACAGATGACCTTCGTTGTAAACTCTAACAAAGGGAAATGACATAGCATACCCACTCCGTATAATCCCTGTCAGGCTACACTGTAAAGTGCATTTAAACTGTACCCTTTGTTCATGCTTTTCCATTGCTAGAGTATTCCATTGCCTGCATAAACTATGTTTTTATTCATTCTGATGTTGATGGAAATTGGATCATTTCTAATTGAAACTATTAGCAATATAGCTGCCTTGAACATTCTTGGGAATTTCGTGTTTATGGACTGTTTTTTAAAGCTATTTCTCCCCTGGAGTAAACTATCAAGTGCCCATTTTGATAAACTGATATTCACTTTTGATTATATTCCTAAATTGGGGATCAATCTGATTTCGTGAGGACAACATGAAGGCACATACAGTTTGTTTCCCTACATAACTATGTATAAGTGGTGCCCTGTGAGTATGTATGTTCACATACATGTTGGCACATGTGTGTGAGTGCATGTGGAGGCCCAAGGATGACACCAGTTGCTTTCCCCCTGGTTCACAGAGATGGGATCACCAATATAGCTGGTCTGTCTAGCCAGTTTGCAATGGGATCTCCTATTTCCAGCTTCTGAATGGTGAGATTATAGACAGGCTGCCCTGCCCTCCGACATTTATGTGGTTCTGGCATCAGAACTCGGATCCTCCTGCTCACCAGTAAGTGCTTAACCAGTGCCATCTTCCTAGCCCTAGAACACGCAGGTTTTACTCATCTCTAATGGGGAAGCAAGAAAAGAAAAGCAGAGGAATAGTCCCATTTGCGCTGTGCAGTTCAAAGCGTGCTCTTCCACTTGCAAATTATGTGTGTGTGATATGTATTTATATTATATCAGACTACATTGTCTCATCTATTAATACCTAAGAGCTGTCAGGCAGAAAAGGCAGGAGTGAGGATGTAAGAGACCACCCCGGCCCACTAGGAATAGCTAAAGGTAGAGCCTCTTGGGTCATTCCGTTTCACTGGGAGGCACCAGTGTACAGACCTCCTACAAATGCTTGACCCTCCCAAATCCTTCAATGTTCTCCGCCTTGTTATGTACAGTGGGGGGGGGTCTCTTTAATTATTAGTTTTATGTGCTCAAAAAATAGTATCTGTATACTTGCCCTAAGCATAACCAAGAAGCAAAGAGGCCAGGCTCTTCTGAGTCACAGGAATCCAAGAACTGGCTTAGTTAGGCAATCACAGTGGGCAGGAGGGGTTGCTGACTGGGGTCTGGGGGCCTTCAGACCCCAGGGAAACCTCCCAGGATTTGAGAAAAGGCTCTCAAGGTTAAACAACAAAAAATTCCGTTGTTCCCAGCAGGGCCCCTGAGTTCTTCCTACCAGAAGATGTTCCAGCCACAGGGGCATATGATAAAAGCTGGCGGGACAGCAACAAGCAGCCTTTATCTGGAGAGCCGAGGAGCTGGCCTTGCTGCTGTCAGCCTGCTTCTCTGAGGCCCTGTGCATGAGACCGTGGAGAGACAAAAATATTAATGCATCTGCCTACAAGCGTGTAAGAGTGGTCCTGAAAAGTGCTCAAGGATGAAGGACAGTTCAGCCCGTGGGTGGCACTGAAGGCCACCTGTGAACCGTGCCCACTGAGGGCTGGTTTAGGTCGCTCTGAATTGTTTCAAAGAACAAACAGTTGGCATTTTGAGAACAGCTAAAGCTGGACCGCCAGTGTTGTCAGTCTACACATTAGGGGCATTTGCCTCCTGTGGTTCCAGTGTCCCCCAGGAGCCCAGAGAGCCCCCACCTCATGCCTGTCCACCACCACAGCATTCTCCAGAGTATGTTCCAGGAAGAACAGGGCTACAGAATCTCGGCAAATAACCTTGCCAGGAGTCTGGGGCACAGACCTTCGTTCTCCCTCCTGGACCCACCATCCCATTAGCTAGTGAATATGTCAGGGAAATCTGACCGTGAGAAAAAAAAACATTGTTTTCCTGTAGCTCATATGTAGAACATTTCTAGAAACCTCTATGAGTATGCCTTTCATTTTAAAGAAAAAAATTAATATTCTAATGGTGAGGAAGAAATCTGGTATCCACTATTATTACCATTATACTATTATTATTATTTCAATAGTATTTTCCATTTTCAGATTACTAAGGACCTATTCAATATTACCTAGAAAACAAAGGGGAAAGACATTTGAAACTCCATCTGGATGCTTTTATTATCACTTTATCACCAAATCTTTGCTTCCTTCCAGTGTTTTTTAAGTGTGCATTTTTTTCACAGGGTAGTGATCTAGCTGTGCAAACGACCTTGCTCTCAGTTACCTACAGTCTCATACTAGAAAGCAGTGGCCCTGGGGCTGCTTTACACACTACCCCAAACCGCACAGCCTGGCGCTTTAGCTGATGGTTTCCTCTCCGGTATAAATATGCTGGGAGCTGACTCCCCACATGAGTATGCTGGGAGGTGGGGCCTGATGGGAGTGGTGTGTGCAGGGCATGAAAATGCTCCTTTCAGGGGTAAATTCACAAGCCAATGAGTAGGCTTTGGGAAGGGGGTCTGTCTTCTCCGAACCCACTGCCATATGAAGAGGAGTGGTGTTCCCCTGCTGTGAACACAGCATCCAGAGATTTGTCCCTTGCTAGACTTGAAGTACACAAGTTCATGGACCTTGGACTTCCCACTCTTCCAGAAGCTGGAGAAAGCAAAGGCCAATCTTTACAAATCCCACTTGCATGACAGTCTGTTAGAGTAGTTCAAAAGGGACTCTGACTGCAGCTACCAGGAGCAAATTCACAGGGCCCCTTCAGAAATACTGACTCTTTAGCCCACCCCCTGTAAAGGTCTTGTAGCTTTAACAGTAACTGCTGCAGCCCTGTTGGCAAGGCTCAGGGAGCCTGGGTTTATAAACAAAGCTTATCTTTTACAATGTGTTTCTAATCCCTATAAACAGGCTATGGGGAGCCACAGAGATGCCCTTGGAGCTGATAAACATTTAGGAAACTATTTATTCTTTTCTTTTTCTTTAGAGTTACTTGTTTTGCTGTTTTTAAACCTGTGGTAAAACAGGCATAACACAGACTATCCTATGTGAGCCATTTTAAAGCAAACCGTTTTTAGCAGTTGTTGATTGCGTCATCATTGCTGTCCAACAACCACTGCCATCCGTTTCCATGTGCTGCTTTTCAAACTGGATAATGTTAAAATACAGTAAAGTAAAACTAACGACAGCTATTTTCCAAGAGCGTTTAAGAGTGCAAGCCAAAGCAAATTCTTTCAAGGTCTCCATAAAAAAGAGAGAACCACAAATGCCAATTCCAGAGTACCATTTTAGTCTGTTTTGAAAAGGCAGATTTGGGGAAGTCCACCACCCTTCAGCAGAAGTGAGAAACCCTGCAGAGTGCTGGCAGAAACCCCAAGGCACTAAGGCAGACGGGGATACCATGGAGCCCATCTTCTGTAAAGGGGTGTTTACAGTGGACCACTGCCCACAGTTTATGTTGTAATAGATGCTCTCACAAGCCACCTCTTGCTTTATTCCATTTAACCCCAACTCATCCTCCAAGTAGGTGTTATTACTATTCACTTGACATGCAGGGAAAATTAGGTTAAGAGGAAGGAATTTACCTTGTTTACACCCACTGTTACTGTGATTGAAAAAAAAAATCCTGCCCCCTGAGCCTACTTTCCACAGTAAGGGCATCCTGACCACAAACCTGAGGCTTGGTATAGGGCTAGTTAGCACATTAAAATGTGGAATATTCATGCTGAAAGGCATTGGTGTAATGGCCAGTGTCCACATGAGCAGGGGATAGGGCAAAATTCAAAGCCTTTTCTCCACCTAGACCCACGGACACAAAAGCACTCTTTCAAGGACAAAATTAGACATTGCTATTGACTGTCCACTCCACTGAAGTCTTTCTTTTTAGAAGCATAGATTGATCACCTAAAAGTGCATACTTAGTACTGGTACTCAGTAATTCACTGACTTCTGTGCCAAGAGAATGCCTTAGGATGTCTGTTGAAGAAAGATTCCTGACCTTTCTTTTTGAATATTAACACTGAGGGTAAACAGGATATCTGGAGGGTCTTGGGCTGGTGGTCTGCCACCTCCACTGGCATCCCTGTGTCCAAGAAGGATGCAGTTTTTTCTTCAGATCCTGTTTACTACCGAGTCAGCAACTTTTTATAGCATCCCCACTCAATTCAGGTGCAGGACTGGGGGTGAGCTAACACTTACATTGTGATTATTTGACCAATGATTATTTCCTCCTCCTCAGTGTATATAATTTTCCAGTGTTGCTCACTGGTATATTTCCAGAACTCTAATGACTGTCTTTTAAATGAATGAGTACATAAAATGTATGCAAGACAAATGGCACCCAGGCCCTGTCCTCAGTATGTTTAGAACTGGGTAGTAGCTGTACATACATACCAAGTAAGTATATGGACACAATAAAGAGCTCTTGCTGTGTGATGCCAGATGTATCCCAGACATGAAGTCACCACCTCCTCAGCAAGACTGAACCCAAACCATGTTAAGCAGAAACAAAACAACGCTAGATCATCTGCATAAAACAAAGAATCTGTGTACAAACAGTCAGATAAGTGCTGTCTCTTATATGGTCATTTTAGAAGTGAAAACAACCAATTCTGCATGTCTATGGATTCTGCACTCATGGAGAATGGCAGAAAACAATAAGGCAGAAGGCAGATCAAAAATATGCAAGTGGAAGAGCAAAAACATTTCCTAAAATTTGTTTATACTGGGTGTGGGAAGTCCTCCTGTCTATGTGTTGCTTTTATTAGTTAACGAATAAAGAAGCTGTTTTGGCCAGTGACTTAGGAGAATAGAGCTAGGCAGGGAAAACTAAACTGAATGCTGGGAGAAAAAAAAAAAGGCAGAGCCAGGGAGAAGCCATGTAGCCCTGCCAGAAACAGGCGCTGGACAGAACTTTACCCAAAGATGAGAACCTGTGGAATCCTTCCAAACTAATATGGCTTGATGGATCAAGAACCCCCTGAAAGGTTGCCATAAACAAACAGCCTTAAAAATTACTTGTCCATAAATGTTTGTTTACATTTAAAGGAGGATGTGCTATAGAGATTTGCATTGGTATGAATCTTGGTTTATTGACACAAATTTAAGGTCAATTTTGTTATATGTATATTTCTACTCTTGATTAAGGTATTATGTTTGTGTAGTTCATTTAAAAATGTAATGTATAATTAAGAAATATAGAGTAATACATAATCATCTATAATAGT
The DNA here is from genome assembly GCA_004026605.1 of Ondatra zibethicus. Classification (NCBI taxonomy): domain Eukaryota; kingdom Metazoa; phylum Chordata; class Mammalia; order Rodentia; family Cricetidae; genus Ondatra; species Ondatra zibethicus. The sequence continues at coordinate 56,069 of PVIU01007920.1, read as the reverse complement.
CAAGTTTGTAGTCATGTTAGTTAGGTTTTCTAGATATATAGAGATATATTTCAGTTAGATATGTATTCTTCAAATCTTCTAGAGCTCTTCAGAATATGGCATTTAAAATGTTTTAAGAACTTAGGACTTTTCATGACAATGAGACACATCTGCTCCTGGAGAAAGAAGGCAGAGTCAGTGAGACGCCATGGAGCCACCAGATGAGAAAGATGCAAGCCACCAGTCGAAACCTTGCTGGTAGAGCCTCATGGTAAAATAATAAAATAATAAAAATGGGCTAATTTAATATGTAAGAACTTGCTAGAAATACACTAGAGTCATTGGTCAAGAAGTGTTTTAAGGACCGGGACTGAAGGAGCATATGATCAAACTGGACTCTCTAAATGTGGCTGCCAATGGGGGCAGACTGAGAAGCCATCAACAATGACACTAGGACCTATCTCTTCTGCATGTATTATCTTTTTGGGAACCTAGTCTATTTGGATGCACACCTTCCTAGGCCGGGATGGAGGGGGGAGGGCCTTGGACTTCCCACAGGGCAGGGCACCATGCCCTCTTTTAAGGAAGCAG
>PVIU01007920.1:38581-55399 GCA_004026605.1 Ondatra zibethicus | reverse complement strand
AGCGGGAGGGGAGGGGACTGGGAGAAGGGGAGGAAATGTAAATTTTTTTGAATGAAAAAAAAAGAATATGGAAAAAAAGAAGTGTTTTAAATAATATAGTTTCTGTGTGATTATTTGGGATCTGAGCTGCTGGGTAGTTGGGAAATGAACCAGCAGGTTCATACAACATATACTAAACCTGTACAGTTTCTTCTTGTCAGTGTTCCCTAAACAATACAGTATGATGACTATTTGAATAAATGTTATATTATATTGGGTTTTATGGAAAAATCTAGAGATTATTTTAAATATGTAGGAATTATATCTCAGAACCTCAGATAGGTTCTATGCAAATATTACCCTTTTGGTATCATTAAAGGGCTTGACTAGCCACAGATTTTTTTTCTAAACATGATTTTTGTATTGTTTCTTTGAGAATTTCACATTATACACCCCAATACCACTCATTTCCCAGTCCTTCCAAATCTACCATCCACCCTTGTAACCTCCTCACCAAAAGAAAATAAAAAATTAAAATTAAAAAATAAAAGGAAAAAGTCTTGCCAAGCCCTCTGGGCAACGACCTGCTCCTCTGTCAATCAGAACCTTCTCTCATACCAGTCACAGCTGCCGCATCTCTGGTCCTATCCTGCTCACCTCTCTGCCTTTCCCGCCTCTCTATCAAATGTTCGTTCATCATAGTCATTCATCATAGTAGCCTTGGGACCTGTGGTGTGTCACACAGTATGCCCTTTTGGCCAAACAGCTTTACTTGCAAATGTTCGCTGCACTGAGTCCTTGGTCTGGTTCAAGGCTTCTGGCCTCTGCTATACTATCAGTACTGGACCCTCACCGAAACTCCTCTCAGAAAGCCTGCTATTGCCCAGAGTCGTGGAGATCCTGTGCCTATGGTTCCATTGGACTGGCCCCTTCACATCCTCCAGCTGTTCATGGATGGGGTAGATGTTGGGGTGGGACAACTCAAGGCCCTGGATCTGGGCCTGGGTGGTAGCTGAGTTGGTCAGCCCAGGGCCTCCTCTGGGCCTCACCCTGCCAGCTGTGCATCTTACTAATTAACTTCTCAACATAGTTAAGTATGCTGTGATGTGTCAACCACACAATAAAAATGGTTCCATTTTTTGTTTCTTGTTTTAGATTTTAAAACATTCTCATACTCCATATTCACTCAACTGAGGTTTGAAGATTTCATTCCCAATATGTGATATAAATCTTACTGAAATCAGTAAGAAACTTTAACAAATGAGCAGTTTTTGTATGTAAAATTATTTTCATATAAAATCAATCAGCAATGTTTCCATATACACTTCAATGGCAGGAGCTGCTCTTGTGATACTATTACCTTTTATCTAATGAATGTCAAAGACCTGACTCCCTTTTGTCAAACAACGAAACTAAACAGAAGCACAACAGATTTGAAGACCACTGCAAGTGAAGGAGCCAGCCCTGACCACAGCAAACACTGGGAACACAGGGCACAAGTGTACCTTCTCAGCAGCCCTTTCCCCTGTGGTGCAATCCTGAAGCAAAAAGGTCAGATCAAGAAGGCAATCACTTACTTTTGGAGCTGGTAAACAAATAGCAAAACCAAGATGTCATGAGGCTCTAGCTGCGAGTGAAGTCTTGCCAAGAGAACCGATGCCACTACCCATTAAAGGCAAGAGACCACCATCAATGAGACGGCGCCAGCTTCTATCCTGACAAAGCGGCTGCCATACACAGAACAACTGGGATGAACTTGTGTGACAAACAGATGCCAATGGAACACCCACGCCTTTATACACAGCAAGTGATGTGGGTGGCAAAAGCTTCAGAAGCAGGGCGTGCATCTGACTTTCCAGGCTCATAGGTCACCATCTTCTCATCAGTAGAATGACTATATTTCAAAATGTGTGTTTCAGGACTTAGCTTCGGCACATGTCACTGCATATGTATACATATGTGTTCACTGGCCCACTCATGTGAGATGTGCCCCTTATACATATGTTTATTGTCTTTTCAGCTTGAACATAAAATGGCATATTTATAATGCATATATAAATTTACCATGTTTTTAAGTTAAAAAATAAAGCAAAATAATAACTGCATTACAAATATTAGTAATTTCACTTGCCTTAACATTTTTTGGCAATGGTTTGTTCTGGGTCAATCCCACAGCAATCAAAGCTATCACGGCCAAGAGAGAGAAGACACTGAGGATGATCAGGATGTTTTTGGAGCAAAATCTCTTCACCTTAGAATCTAAAATGAAAACCAAAACATGAGTAAGAAATCAGTAAACAATCATTTTTCTTCCCTTTTTGTCTGGTTTTATTCTGACTATCCAGAAACACCTGAGACAATAATATGAAGCCCTATTTGTATCCACAAGATAGTTGCAAATAATTGTAAATAATGGAAGAATAAGAAGTTTTTTCTGTACCATGAAGACCAAACCAAGCTGGTGGTATGGGAGAAAGAATGGGTAAGGCTGGTGTGGACTGAGGAGGAGGAGTTATTATGGCTGCCTCATTTAATGGATCTGGTATTTATATAAAAGATATGTAACAACTAACAGAAGACAAAATCGCCATCTTTATTCTTAAAATATACACATACATAAAAAATATTTAATTTGCTAAAGAAAAAAAGACATCAATCATATGTACACCATCAAACATCAAATCCCGCCACTGCAGAGCATTTTCTGGCTTGACACGCCTTTTGGATGCCATCACCTTTATATGGTAAGCTGGCAATCACCTTAAGAGCGAGGGGTTTTGAACTCTTTAAACTGTCATTCCATTAGCTAATCCATTCTGGTTTTAGTCATACCCTAGCAAAGGAATTTTTCAAAGCTCCACTAGAAGAATCTAGTTACTTTACCTGGACTTAATAGATCACACAGAGGACATGAATAGGAAGTGGAAGCTCCATCCATTTGGATGGCTCAAGCTACCTTCAAATGTCTCCTTCAACTTTGGGGAAGGATGGGAACACATAACACAGAATCATCCTAAATGAGCAGGGTTCTCCAAAGAACTCTACCTTTCTCTAAGGGCAGAGAGAGCAAGAGAGATGAGAGAGGCCTAAGCTTCCCTCTTTCCACTTCACCTCTTTGTCAGCAGCAGCTGGGACTGATATGGGAATTCTTCCTTATGCTCTTGAGCAGAAACCTGAACTTTTTTCAAAAGACTGTAACATGGGTGCCTAGTCTGTCCCAACCCCCAGAGTCTTCAAGAAGTCTCAATGCATCAGGCCAAACGGTACAAAACTCAGGACAAAAATGCCAGCAATACATTACCTTTTACTTCCAAAGAAGGAACAGAAAAATGAAACCCACAGCACTAATGGTGTAGGAGGTACTTCTGTATTTGTTTTGCTTTCATTGGTTAAATAAAAAAACTGCCTTGGCCTTTTGATAGGACAGACTTAGATGGGCAGGGAAGACAAAACAAAATGCTGAAAAGAAGACAGAGACAGAGAGCCGCCACCATAAAGCTGCTGAGTCAGACACGCTAAATCTTTCTCGATAAGCCAATACCTCATGGTGACACACAGATTATTAAAAATGGGTTAAATCAAGATGTAAAAGTTAACCAATAAGAGGTTAAAACTAATGAACCAGGCAGTAATTTAATTAATATAATTTCCATGTGGCCAGGAGCCGGGTGCCGGGAATGAGGCCCACTCTTCATACTACAGCCTTGTTTAGGTATCTGCCTCCCACAAGCTAAGGGACAGACCTATTCTGTTTGCGAGATTGCACGCCCCTACCAATGAAGGTCTCTACAATGGGTAGACACTGAATCACCACCCTGACCACCTGACATCTGCTTGAGCGAGACTAGTGAAAAAGCAGAAACTTTCTCTCTTCTCACTGCTCTGCCTGGATGAGATGACAGACATTGATGGCAGAGCCGAGAGAGATAGGAGGAACCTGAGTCGTCAGGATCATTTAGAGATGCTAAGTTGACGAACCTTGAGCTCAGCTTCCCATAAGATTATACTTTTTATAATTACTATGCCAGGATTTAATTACCTGAAGCTAAAACATCCATGTACAGATGCTGTGGCAGACAAACTGTCCTCTTTGATTACAGAACTCTAGAGTCAGGAGGGATATCTGTGAGTAATCACCTTCAGTTCCAAAGCTTTGAAATTAAAACAGTGTTATCAAGCATGGACTCTGGATGATCAGGTATAATGTGGATAGGAAGTAATTTGTCACTATGTGTCACTTTTGCTATTTTCCCATTCCTGAGGCTGCTGACAAAGTACTATCCATACAGTTATTTCCTTCTCATAATGACAATTTTGCTGACTCACTTTCCTACCACATCCATTTAGGCATTATTTTTAGCATCTAAACCACTACAATGAAAGAGATCACATGATCTCTGCTCTTTAGAATTAGCCTTTCAATGAGAGAGAGAGAGACAAACCAAAAAAAGAGGTTACATGAAAAAATGTTCCTAGATTATGGTAAATGCTAAGAAGAAACTAAAACCAGGGAATGTGGTCAATTGATTGCTGTAGAGTTGGGGCCTGAGGTAAATAAATTATAGTGCTAGGTTATAGGCCAAGAAAACTTCTCTGATGTTTCAGCTAAGAACTGGGTAATGGGAAAACACCAGCTATGAGATGGAATAGGAACATTCCAGAAAGAAGGCACAAGAACTGCAGAAGCTCCAAGGTGGCAACAGGTAACTTTTTTTCTATGCAAATATTTGTTAATTGCTTTCCACATTTACCCTCACCATATTCTTATTTCTTATTAAAAATAAGCAAAAGAACTTAAGTACACGAATTTTCCATGTGTAACTTTCAAAATCTTTACTACCAAAAATACGGCAGTTTGTTTGTCATGTAACTACCCCAAGAGGAGTAACTGAGATGCTGTGTCTTCCACTGACTTCTCAAAAGCCCTCAAAAAGCACAGGCAGGAAACCAGACATTTCACAGGAAGTGGTGCTAGGTGTGGAGGTCCAGGCTGGTAGAAAAGGGAAGGACAGGCTGCAGGGGGACCCCTGCTCAGCATGAGGAAGTCTCTGCGTTCAATTTCCAAGAGTGAAAGGGGAAAAAGGGTTTAGGGAACCACCTTCGTCACTCTTGCCTTTGGCCTGCAGCTCTTTCAGATCCGGTTTTACTAAAACAGTCATGTTTATTATGAAAACTCGTACTGACTCTCTTCTGCAGAGAAAGCCACAGCTCACTGACGCATGGGTGACAGAGAGGAGGTTTCCATCACTGAACATAGCCATGGTGTGTGTTTCCTTTGTTTTTGCTGGTTTTGTTTGTTTGTTGAGACAGGGCTCACATAGTCTCAGGCAAAGACAACCAAACATTTCCTCTATGGATCCCAGGCAACTGAGGGGACCGCATCCGATTTCCTGGGGGCCACATCCGGAGTAATCCTGGCTTGTCATGGGAGAAAACAGTACCCACGGACAAGTGCTGACGAGAGACAGAAACGCTGTGGAGGCCTGTGTTTCCAGGCAGAGGTGGGCTGCTCACTCAAGGTGTTCAGGGCCATGCTACAGTCTTACCCCCCTCCTTCCTGAGTAAGTCTCCACCCTGCCTCTGCCAAACTCCTCTTGGCCATCGGAGGACACACACTTAGGCCACAATCATGTTTGGGGGGCTTTGTGCCAGGTCCCTTGGATACAGCCACCCCCTTGCTCTTGACATTCCCATCCCACTTGACCCAGAAAGCCCTTTCCGGGGTCTCCCACACTTCCTGGTTCCCTTCCCTGTCAGAAATCATCTTTTGGATGATTATAGAGATCTTCTAGAACAAGGAACTTCCTGACCAAGAATCTGTGGTAACTTCCTGCTGTCTGCTGTGCCCAAGATGACAATGACTGATATTTCAGCACTATCAGTAACATGTGCTCCCCAGGGGCAGGAACTATTTTTCTGGCTTGTTCACAGCTGTGTCCCCAGGGTAAATGAATGAGTGACTTTTGGATTCTCAGACTTTTATTTTCAATGTGACATTCTCTTCACTTGGAATTGTATTCTCCTCGTTCTTCACCAAGTCTTTTTCTTTGTTACCCCACGCCAGGCTCAACTCGAGGTTAAACTCCTCTCCATACCTTCACCCCCGCCCTTTAAATTACATTCGTTTAGTGTAAGTGTATTTAGAGGTGCATGGGTGCCATGATACATGTGTGGAGGTCAGAGGAAAACTTGCCTAAGTCAGCTCTCTCCTTCCATGTAGGTTGTAGGGATTGAATTCAGGTCATCAGGCTTTGGTTGCAGGTACCGTTCCCTGCTGCTCCGACTTGCAGGTCCCACTAGAGTCTGCCCTTGTGTGTTACCCTCTAGTAAGCACTTTTGTTTCAGAGTTCTACAGCTGTTGGATAGGCGGCTGTGCTTTGTTCGATCTTTCAGTTAAGTGTTTAATAATCATTGAGTACACGGCACTATGGAACTAGATTTGCCTGTGGCTCTGTGCTATAGTAGTGAACAAAGCACACAATGTTCCCACACTCATGGAGCTTATATTTCAGTGTGGAAGGAAAAGTAAGACAAAGTAGTAAAATTTGGAGGATGTTACATTGGTGTAGGAGTTCCTTCTGTTTGTGTGTTGCTTTCATTGGTTAATGAATAAAGAAACTGCCTTGGCCTAAGGGCAGAACTTAGGTAGGCAGAGAAAATAGAACTGAATGCTGGGAGGAAGAAGGGCAGAGAGAGAGAGAGAGACGCCATGGATCCACAGCCAGATGTAGACATGCTGAAACTTTTCTGGTAGGCCATGACCTCGTGGTGATACACAGATTAATAGAAATGGGTTAAATCAATATGTAAGAGTTAGCCAATAAGAAGTTAGAGCTAATAACCAAGCAGTGTTTTAATTAATACAGTTTCTGTGTGGTTATTTCGGGTGTAAGCTAGCCAGGCGGCCGGGACAAACAAGCCTCTCTCCATGTAACATTACATAATTATAAGTACAAAAAAAAAAGGGTACAAAGAGAGAATGAGGCAACCCAGGAAGGCCGCTGAGGTAATCTTGAGAGAGTCAAGAGGATCAGAACATTTACATTTAAGCAGCTGTGTAGGAAATAGCTCCAAGGCAGGACAGGGCCTGGCCAGGATGACAGTGTAGCTGGGGGAGAGACAAGAGGAGGAATGGCAAAACACAGTCAGAGGGGTAAGAGGGGACGTTGCTCATAAGATCTTGGAGGTCCCAGTAAGATCATTGTCCTACTCTGAAAGATATGACATATTCCAGAGCAATTTGTATGATTTATGTTCAACAGTTTAGAGGTAAACACAGATCCATCAAGGACTGTTGAAATCCTTGGGGCTTGAGGATGTGCTCATCATAAGGATGTAGTCATGTAGGGCAACATTTCTCTGCTTCTTTTTTTGATACAGCATGAGGCTACTTCAATAGGTCAGGTCACGGGATAACTACACAGACAAGTGTGGCCAGACCAGGATCTATCAGATGCAACTTGGTCCAAAACAGTCAGGCAGGTACGTCCAGGAATAAACACCATGCTCATGAAGTCTTCTCAACACCTTCTGTGCTTTGCTAAGAGAGGATCTCAGGAGGAGTCAGAGCTAAAGTCACCAGAATCTCCCAGCAAGAAACCAGCTCCACAGAGATGCTCAGACTAGGGCTTGCCTGTGCAGCCCTTCTGAGGGCCCTTCTAGATCCTTGTGTCAACATGGGCAGTGGTATGACACCTACTTCACAAGGTTGCTATGTAAGATGCAATGAGCTCATGACATAACCCACACGTAAGAACTCTGAGGCCCAGATTTAATCTTTAATCTTTTAAATCATAATGCATCAACCACAAACTAATCCACTTACTTCTATGAGAAAATATACTGTCATTTATCAGGTAGAAAAAAACTTTCACAAGTTTCCTAAGCCTGCCCCAACAAATGATCACAGACTTGGTGGCTTGAAACAATAAAAAGTTCTCACAATTTTAAGGACAGAGTCAAAAATTGGGGTGTTGGCAGGGTGACAGTCCACTCCAAGGCTCTGTGGGAGATGCTTTTCCTGCCTTCTCCAGCTCCTCATGATTCCCGGCATTCCTTGGCATCACTCGAATTCCTGCCTGTCTCCTCACATCCCCTTTCTAGTGTGTATCTGCCTGTCAAACATCTGGCTTTTCTCTTATTAGAACATCAGTCACTGGCCTATGTTTACTTCTAATTTTCTATTTTTGAGACACAGTCCATATAACTCTGGCTGTCCTGGAACTATGTAGAGCTCATGACTGGTCCTGAACCCTCAGAGACTCACCTACCTCTGCCTGAGTCTGAGATTAGAGGTGAGCATTACCATCCCAGCTTGACCTATTGGCATCAGCTCAAGATCTTTAACGGGCTGGGAGATGATTTGGTCCATCGTGTGTGCTGTGCAAGCATGAGGACCTGAGTTCAGATCCCGAGTACTCATGTGAAAGCCAGGCACAGCGCAGCGGTGCACATCTGTAACCCCACCATGGGAGGATCAGGGTGTGTGGAGTTTGCTGGTCAGCAAACTTGCCAAATTGATGAGCTCCAGATTAAGTGAGAGACCCTGTCTCCAAAATCTTATACAGTGCTTGAGATATCATGTCATACGTAGCAGCAAATTTCATCATCCAGAAATGGAAGCAGCTAGTACCAACAATGACGGGAGAACAGTCTAGACTGCTCTGACAATACAGCCAATGTTCTACCCTTTACTATTGTAGCATCTTTGATCCAGACCGTGAGAAGCTTACAGTTTGGTGGCAAAGACTGTGATTAGCAAGACTATCTAGGGATGTGCTCAGCCATAAATGTTACAAAAGGCAGAACAAGGATTTGATTTGGATCTTCTGACTCCACTCCAATGCTTTCAACTGTCTTCCTGTACCAGAGACCTACAGACATTGCTCGGTGTCAGCCATCCTTGGGTCCCAAGTTTCATTCAGTCGAAAAGACCTTACTCTTTTTTATATCCCTTATATTCTTCCAATCACTCCACGTGCAGTTCAAGGATAAAGTAGTAAACTTAGCGGGGGGGGGAGGGGTCCTGCTGAAGTTTCACTTGATGAGGGCAGCACAGATTCTGCTGAAAATGAACTTTAGGGGCTTGATTACGATCAGTCGGTTGAAGGACAGAAGGCAAAAGGAAAGGGAATGGAAGCAAAATGACAATGAGCTGAGAGACACAAAAAGACAGACAGAGAATATGCAGGAAGGGCAGGGGTGGGGATGAGGCTAGCAAAGGAGACAGGAACTGAGTACTGTCTCCTGAATATTAACTCTGTGCGGTACTGTTTTCCAGGGTTGAAGCTCACTGATCTCTTGAACCTTAGCCCTCTGGGAAGTAATTACTGGTTTGTGTTTGAGCTCTAATTAGCTGATTCTTCTTCTCAGCTCACAGCTCTTTAGTTGGAAAATAAGTATATTTATCTTAACCGAGTCTGGCAGATGCTCTGAGGATCAGTTCTGGCCGGGGAACCTAGCTGGGGACAATCAGGCAGTGGGGACAGGACAGTGCACAGAACAAGCTCTGCTGAAAAGCAGGCTCAGGCAAGCCTAGGCTGCCCACTCAGCAGCCTTGCGTGATGTGCTCTTGTCTAATAGCCAATGTCACTGACATGACATTTGATTGCGCCTGGCTTCGAAAATGCTAATGTCTGCAAAACTCAGATGCCAACAGAGTTCTGAGCTGGGAAGCAAGGAAGGAAAGGAGTCCTCCCCCGCACTCCTGTCCTCTCTTCTTCCCACCACAGCACCCCTTCCGGCTCCCCCTGAGTCCATTCTCCCACAGATTGCATTGAGCATAAAAGGTCTTTGTGATTAGCACGGAATCCCCATGTTTAAGGGTAGGGTTGGCAGGGAGTAGGGCTGTTTCCGGCAAAGTGATGTCACTGAGTCTGCACACTGGAATTCCCTGTGTCCCAGCCAAGAGGCATAACAATCCGAGGTCTCTGCACATGGCTTGCACCAAACAAGTCTTCTCCACATCTGAAATCAAACAATTGTGCCCCGGGGACTCTAGTCTTTCTCAGAAGCAGCTGCATATGTCAACAAGCTGTGGTTATTTGCTAGCACACACACACACAGAGAGAGACAGAGACAGAGACAGACAGACAGACAGAAATAAAGACAGAGACAGACAGCCATTGAGAAAATCCTTTCTGGTTATTTATCAAGCCCCTGGGCAACAGTGGAGCCATCATGAACTAACTCACACAGACTATGTTGCTCTGGTGGGCTTTTTTTCTATATCTTACATGTGTAAATTCTCTCATTCCTATTGCCTCATTTTTTCAGCCATTAGGCACAAACTAGAGCCTGCACAAAAATATTAATGTGGAAAAAATAGACTGTAAACAAAATTAAAGTGATAAATCAGGGCGAATGTTTTCAACACTATCAAATATTTTGTTTCCTAATAGATTAGACATTAAAATCATTAAGAAAATTATTGGCCAGGTGGTGGAGTGCACACCTTTAATCCCAGCACTCGGGAGGCAGAGGGAGATGGATCTCTGTGAGTTGAAGGCTGGCCTGGTCTTCAGGGAGAGTTCCAGGACAGGCTCCAAAGCTATACAAAGTCTTGAAAAACCAAAAAAAAAAGCATAAAAAAGAAAATAAAATCATCAACCCAGCTAACAGAAAAGTAGAAAAAGAACATTAATAGGTAATTTAAATAAAAGAAAATACATAAATAAAATACATTATTTTCAACATGAGAAATGCATTAGAATTATCTTGCATTAAAAGGATGTCAGTGGAACCAGAGTGGTGGCACAGATTTTTATTCCCAGCACTCAGGAGGCAGAGCAAGTGGATCCATAAGTTCAAGTCCAGCCTGGTCTACATAGCAAGTTCTAAGCCAACCAGGGCTATATAGTTAGATCCTGTTTTTTTGTTGTTGCTGTTTATTTCTTTGTTTTTTAAAAAGGAAAAACAAAAAGGAGAAAAATATGTAGATGAAAAGAAGATATACGATACCTCAGTAGAATTTTTTCATACTTTTGTAGATCTGTACCTTCTAGAGTGGCTCCCAAATTTAAAATACTGTCAGTACTCAGAGATAAGGAACAGCTGGAACACATATATTATTTCTGGGGATACAACATGGCACAGCTGTAACAACATGGAAAAATGTCCAGCAGTTAGTTATGAAACTGAATATAGTTGGCCTCCATATCTCCAGGTTTTGTACCTGAAAACTCAATCCATTGTAGAAGACACATATTTGAGAGAATACTTGCACCTAAACTAGATACGTGCAGACTTTTCCCCTGCCATTAGTCCCTAAGCAACGCAGTATAACAACTACAGACCTAGCCCTTACCTTGCATCAGGTACTGTAAGTAACGTGGGAGGCTGTGAAGCTCATCCAGAGGATGAGCACTCTATCACTTCAATCTATCTGGTACCCCAGAGTGAACCAATACTCCAAGGAAACTGAGGTACAGCTCTAAGTATTTACTCTATGATCAGGTAATCACACTCGCAGGTGTCTGGCCCCAAAAGTACAGATGATTTCCATACGAAGACCAGGATCTACACATTTCTAAGAGCTTTATTTGTAACCATAAAAATTAAAAAAATCTAATTGTCCACCAACTGGTGACTGTGTACAAATTACACAATGGAATTATTCTCAGCAATACAAAAGGAATACACTAGCGATAAATGCAATAGTATGGGCTCATCTCAAACGCATGGTGCTAAGGATGTTATAGAATTTATATATCTGGAGCAAGATAATAGCCCTTTAGCTGTTTCCAGCCTGTGGCACTGAACATCCTATCCATGTATCTTTTCATAGCCTCAGGAATAGATTGAGAGGTTAAATTTCCACACAAAACGTCAAAGGCAATATGCTGAATGACTTCATTCTAATATCAAAAAGGTAAAATTAGTAGCACAAAGCAGAGCACTGAGCAAAGGCTCAGGATAGGGGCCAGAGATTCACTCTGCTGAATCACAAAGCTCTTTTGCGATGATGGAAATATTCTTATGCTGTTTGTGGTAATGGCTAGATAACTACATACATATTTATCAAAATCCATATTAACTGTACATCTAAAAGGAATGACTGCAGTATAGGTTCAGTAAAGAAATTATATGAAAAATGACAAAAGCTGAGCATAGTGGTTTGAAGTTAATCCACTTGAAAGCAATAAAGACCAATACAACAGATGAGAATATCTTCTACCACATTTACCCACACTTAAGAAAAATTGCGTTTAGTCTTATGGCTTGGAAAATTTATCAAATCTAGACTATGACTACGAAAGCGGTACCGTACTACTGCTATATTCAGGATAAAGAAAGAATATATGAACACGCTGGGATAGGGCCAACTGCACGGAATAAAAAGACAGCGAGAAGGACTGGCAGTACATCTGCAGCATGAGCTGAGGAAGCAGTCACGGATGCTGGGAATCTAACCTAAATCCCCTGGAAGAGAAGTCGCTGCTCTTAACTGCTGAGTTCCATCCCTGACCAGATCAGTTTTTCTATAAAGAGTTAGCTATTGCTGCTGATAAAATGTGCACCAAAACTTGCCCATCTTTCACATGTTGCTTTCACAGAATTCTCTTTCTTTCTGTTCCACAAAGGACAGTAGATTGTCTGTCCCTCTAAACCCAAAGATCATGTGAGGTACAGTTTTTGAACGTACCGGTAATGCCTAACGTGGTCAACCTGTGACTACTTCATGTAGAATTTATCCTTAATGCAATGAGGTTCCTATACGTAGCTATGAACCATAAAATTAAATCAGTATAAGCTAGAATAAGAATCTGTAGGTTAAAAAGTAGGTTCACATGTATAGGTAAGTAGATTGTGTATTTCTGTTCATTTTCTGTTCACAGAGTTTTATATGATTGCTTAAAAAAAAAAAAAAGAAGAGGCCAGGAAAAGACGACACAGAGACCGCATGAATGACAGGGAGCTCCACCTCTGGCTTCCTGCTCACAGTCCGGCTCCTGTGTCCTCACTGACTCAGGCTCACGCAGGTAGGAAGGGAGCCAGGCCAGGAAGTCCCCTTGGGAGGATCAAGAGAGACAAGAACCATTTCTCCCTTTTGCTTTCCTCTGGAACTACAATGAGGTTCTCAGTGGAAGGAAGTGAGTCTCCACCTCAGCAAAAGCTCACGACAACACCACATCGACCCGAGGAAATGAGTGCCAGTCGAGTTGGAATTATTTAGCGACTCGTAAAGGGCAAACGACTATGAGAAACACACTTGAGTCAAAGAGGAACATTTTCTTCCAGCTTCTGGGAAAATCTGTCACGTAGAACTGACCTTTAGGATGACAAATTGGCAGAACTATCCTTAAGGTCGGGACAGTGAGCCAAGACAATACTTGGATGTCAAAGGCAACACTGGACCCACCCTCCCCCAGTCTCTCAGGATTGAGTGGGGTGAGGTCACTGTCCCACAGAGCTTTATATGGTGCTGTTCCAAACCAGCAGTGAGCTAATTCCTGAAACACCAGGGCTTACAACTCTACCTCCTTTAACTCTTGGACTTTAGTTTCTCCTCTTCTCATTATGAGCATTCCTAAACTCCATAGCACCTCAGCCCGTCAGCTCCTGCCCCACTATTCATGCCAAAGTTGCTCACACAAATATCACCCACAATCTTGTGCTGCTAAGTCCAGTGCGTATATTTCAGCATTTATATGTCCTGTAGAATTAACGCAGTTGGCTTCTTAAACTCTTCTTTCTCGGCTCCCTTGATGCCAGACTCCTCTTCCTCTGGTCCATGCTTGCTGGGTCTTTGCTCTACATCCATGAATGGCTGCCCCACAGCATTCCATGTTGGCACCCTGATTCTTCCCACTGTACATACATGGCACAGACTGAGTGGTGATGGCTTCTCAGTACCTATGGGATAACTTCCTAATCTCAATGATTACAACTCCCTAGTCCCAATAGCTGAGACTCCATGATCCACACCATTAGCCCAGGCCGTTCTCCTGAGCATTGGATTTATGGCACAGCCACACACACACACACACTCCCACACACACACATTTATATCTGCTTCAGGGTTCTGCAGGCAAACTCATCATGCCTGGATGTAGCCTTCTCCCCTCTAACTTAATCTTTAGAATCTGTTCATTAAGTCCATTACCCCTTCCCCCTATATCTTTCTAGAATCCATAGTCTCCCTCAAAACTTTAGTCTTTTTTTTTTAAATTTTACTCAGTAAATATTTCTTAAATCTATTTGTTTTTCTTTTTTATTTCTTCCCTAGGTTCCTATAGCAGCTTTCGTAGGGGCCCTACCAAGTCTATGCAATTTCATTTTCAAGCTATCCTTTTGAAGCCAGCATGGTAATCTAAAACGGCAAAGCTTCAAAACAAAATACAAACGTTTTTCTTTTTGAGACAGGGTCTCAACCATGTAGCCCTGGTAGGCCTTGAACTTACTATGTAGACCAGGTTGGACTTCAATTCACTAAGGTTTACTTGCTTCTGCCTCTGCCTCTGCCTCCTGAGTGCTGGGGTTAAAAGCATGAGCCATCACACCTAGCTAAATCCGGACTCTTTAATAACAATGTTAAGGCTAGTCTGGCATTTAGCTACGGAAGTCAAGGCACTTAACATGTTAGGCTCTGAAGTTAGGCTCTTTTTCCCATATATACATATATGCTTTGTAAAAAAAATTCTATTTCTATCTCCTCTCTAAAACATTCCCTTCCACCCCCTCTTTTTGAAATCTATCTCAAATGGGGAAATTAAGACAGTGATAGTCACTTATATGTAATGGCTCCAAGAAGTCTTCCCAAAAGCCCTTATTTGCTGGCCTCAGGGTACTCCTACCACAGTGCCACAGCAGCCTTTAGCCAGAGTCAGTCTCTGCTTGAGTCTGGATACCTTAAGAACCTTTTCAGTGCCCAGCAAAGGGTATGGCCAGCAGCACATTCAGTAGGATAAATGAATGGATGAAGTTGATCTGGACTTTCAGTATGCAATGATTCCCATAGAAAAGAGACAGATTGTTTTGACCATCCCAAATGTGCTTTAGCTTCTCAGCTCTGAGGTTCTATTTTTAGTGAGCTGCCATGCAAACCCAAGTCTGTGTGTTTTGTAGGAAGCAAGGGGACAGATGTTTGGGTAATAAATCCCAAACCTGAATCCCAAGGCTTAGTCATGCACTCCACCGGATATGTTTTTCAATGAATTACCAACAATAAGAGACTTAAATTCCATGTTTATAATTGAGAGAACTGCACCATAGCTGGCCATTCTTAGCAAACATGGCTAATTCTGCTTTGCTTCTGAAAACTCGGTCATCTGGTTGAAGACTACATTTAACTAGTAAAGTACCATCGCCTATATGTAACTACATGATGGAATCTCAACCCTGTCTATTATTAGCAAATTACTTAATCTTTCTAAGTCTTCATTTTTACACTAAAAATTAAAGCTATTTCCTGCTTTGGAAAGCTGATAAGAAGCGAGAGTAAGCTTTATAAGAAAAAGGGTGATTATCATGAGCTGTGTAGTCCTGTGTCTGTCACAAAGCACACAGGAGAAACTCTGCCCAGACATATGCAAGTGTGACCTTTCTGATGCCCCCCACAACTTGTTCCTTCAGTTTGGATTCCTCACAAGCACCTCAGGCATATCCTGTCAAAGAGAATTCAGCTTAGCTCCTACCAAACTTGTTCCTCCCTGAGCACTTACAACTCCATGAGTCCCTCATCCAGTTATGACACCAAGGAGAGCCCAGCCTCCTCCACCCCCCTCACCTTTACCCTATCTTTTCACATCCACACAACTTGCTCCCTCAGCAAATGCTGCATAGCTCTTTGCTACATCCCAGGATTCTAGTTCCCGAACATTTCAATGCCATGGATCCCTCTTCAGCACTCCACTGCTTTCTTTTCCAACCACAACATCCACCTAGGGCTGGCTCCTAATTGGTCCCTGCATCCACTCTTTCCTCTCAACAACATGCTTTTCAACTGCAGATGAAGTGACCCTTTCAAAGTGTCCATCTATTCGCACATAACACATTAGTTTTAGAACACATCATACACCCCACCGCTTTTAGTAAAGCAGAACAAGGAACTTAATATAGTGCATAGGTCCGAGTTTGGCTCATCCCTAGCCCCATCCCTAGCCCCTATCCCTAGCCCCTATCCCTAGCCCCTATCCCTAGCCCCATCCCTAGCCCCCATCCCTAGCCCCCATCCCTAGCCCCTATCCCTAGCCCCTATCCCTAGCCCCATCCCTAGCCTCTATCCCTAGCCTCATCCTTAGCTTCATTCCTACCCTCATCCCTAACCTTTATTCCTTAGCCTCTATCCCTCATCCCTCACCTCATCCCTAGCCCCATCCCTAGCCTCTATCCCTAGCCTCTATCCCTAGCCTCTATCCCTAGCCTCTATCCCTAGCCTCTATCCCTAGCCATGATGTGGAAGTCCCCACTGTGTGCTGTGATTACCATTAATGAATAAAGAAACTGCTTTGGACCTATAGGAAGACAGAACTTAGGTAGGCAGGGAAAGTTAGGCTGAATGCTGGGAGAAAGGAGACAGAGTCAGAGAGATGCCATGGATCCACCAGAGTCAGGCATGCCGAATCTTTGCCCGTAAGCCACTGCCACGTGGCAATATACAGATTACTAGAAATGGGTTAAATTAATATAAGAGTTAGCCAATAGAAAGTTAAAGCTAATGGGCCAAGCAGTGTTTTAATTAATATAGTTTCTATGTGGTTATTTTGGTTCTGGGTGGCTGGGGCGAACAAGGGGCCTCCTTCCTACATAGCCCCATCCCTAGCCCCTATCCCTAGCCCCATCCCTAGCCCCTATCCCTAGCCCCATCCCTAGCCCCTATCCTTAGCCTCTATCCCTAGC
>PVIU01007920.1:0-38481 GCA_004026605.1 Ondatra zibethicus | reverse complement strand
AGCATGATGTGTTTTCTCAGCTTGGAACATTCATCTCCCACCCTTTTGCTTAACTGTTTTCTATTCTTCCCTCAGATTCCAGCTGCAAACTGCTTCCTCAAGCATTCTTCAGATGTTCCTTCTCTAACCCCCTTGAAGCAGTCCAAACTTCTTCACAGCACACAGCATAATCTAATAGTTTGCTTTCCCGTGTAGATGTGTCATTAAAGCAATATTTCCCAGATCTGCTCTGCAAGAGACTCGTGCAAGAACTTTAGAAAAATATCAATTCTGGGATCCCACTCAAATGAATTAAATCAGAATTGAGGCAAAGGCCTGGGCCTTGGCATTTTTAATGACTCCCTGGGCTATCTAACATGCAGCCACAAGTGGAAACCACTGGTTAAAAGGTCAAGAAGATGGTTGGAGATGTAGGTCAGAAGTGAAGCTCTTACCTGGCATGTACAAGGCCCTGAGAATCCCTAGCCCCTATCCCTAGCCCCCCAAACTGCCTGGAGAATCGTGACTGCTTACCCTGCTTTATCCCAGGGCTAAGCACAATTCTGCTCAGAACCACTGTGTTTGATGCTATCGCTGATGCAGCTGTTATTAAGGTTGGCATGCCTGATGGTTTTCTTGGTCCATCTTGTACTTCTGGGACTCCTTACTACAAAACTCAAAGTAATTAAAACAGTAGCAACCAAGTCATTTCATTTTTAGATTTATTTATTTTTATTTTATGTGTATGGGTGTTTTGCTTGCATATGTATCTGTGTACCAGGTGTGCCTCATGCCCACAGAGGCCAGCAGGGCATATCAGAACCCCTGGAACCATAATTACAGAAAACTATGGAGAGCCATGTGAGCACTGGTGAATCCAGGTTCTGGAAGAGCAACACGTGTTCTAGTCCCCCAAATCACTTTCTTAAAATTCAACACATTTCCCTGTCAACACAGAGTTTTGACCTATGAACTATTACCTATAACCTCTGTGATAGAGTATTTTCATAGTAAAATGAAACAGTTACGACACATTTAAAACTCCAGTTCTCACCACGTCTGTGTCTAGCTCTGTATTAGTGCTAGTACTAGTACTCTCAGAGGCTTCAGTAATGACACTCTAATTTTGTAAGGATGTGAATTAATTGGGTTGACCACCCCCTTGTCATTCTGATCTCACTCCTCTTTCTCAGTTCTCCCTCTCCCTCTCCTGTCACAGGAACTTCTTTATCAAGCAAATGTGACCTCTGCTCTCTAACCCGGCTCAGTAATCAGGACTGTAGTTTGCATTATTCAGACCTATGTCAGAGGGTGAGCCCCAGAAAACCCTTCCTATAAAGACAGAGTCATAAAGCTCTAGGCCACCAGACCCATATAAAGGCTTAGGAAAGCAGGGGCTGCCTGCTCCTTGGGGTTTCTGATTCAGCAAGTGTTAGGTGAAGCCAAAGAGTCTGCATTTCTGACAAGGTGCTGGGTGATGATGGCGATGCTGGGCTAGGGACCATACTTTGAAAACCATCCAGTTCACGGTACATTATAGCCGCACCAACCTAGTTAATGTTATATCATGCATTATCTCCTGCATACATAGAGGAATATTACCTACAAAGAGCTGCATAAGTCTAGATGGAGACCAATGTATATCAATAGAGAGGAGGACTTATGAAGCCTTCCAGAAGTACAGTGGATAAGACTACTGAATTTATTCTTTATGTCTTAAAGCACAGTTATGAGCCTTTTCCTGTGGTTCCAGAGGGGTTTTCTCTGCACTATTTTTGCAAAGCACCTCAACCCGCCTCCATACTTCTCCATTTAGAAGAAGAAATTGTGAGGGTATGTAAGACCAACAAGCCTCAAGTCAGTTCCTTATTAGGTAATTTCCTCAGTCATTGCTAGCTCACTTTTAAAAGGCAGCCCTGGTCCCCTTCCCTGAAGTCAGCTAGCTTACTGAAATCACTTTGGGCATTGCTCATCAAGGTGGGAGGAAGGCTGAAGTATAAGACTGGGAGGTGCAAGATGCCATTCAGTGAGGAAAGGACTCGCAAGGCAACCCCTGAAAGCATGTAAGCCGCAAACAGCATCCTGGCAAGATGCTGGTCCAAGTAGTAGTCAAGGCTCTTGGGTTGGAATAAACAGTTGCGGGAACATGGTTGTCTCTGCCTCGGAGCAGCACATTACACTAAAGTGCTGCTCTCAGATGGCAGGGCAGTCACTAGGACAGCAGAGCTCTCCCTGCACTGCCCTCTTCTGAGCCTCTGGCGCACTCTTGAGGAGTGCTGGCAGCCATCCCGGTTTCCCAGCACTGATCTGGTTGTACTATTGCAAAGCCCACACCCTAGAGAACTCCCAGGAGAGATGTCCCCATCTTCTACAACATTCACTCTGTGCCAGCCAACCCAGTAACTGGCCAACCTCGCAGGCACCTTCTCTGCGTTCCCTCCTGCTGGCTCTGGCTCTCGAGTCCCCTCTGCTCTGCCCTGAGCTCAGGTGCCACCTGACTTTACTGCCATAGTGAGGCTTCCTACCATTTAAAGTATCCAATGAATGGCAGTTACCTTCTTTCAAATGGAAAGGATCCTTAGTGTTCCCTCCCTCCAGGAATTCCCAGCGTGGACTGCACAGAAGAATACCCAGGACTTCCCCAGTCCTTTCAGGGCAGAACCCAGGCTGTGGTGGAGCCTAATGTCCCCGGGTGGTTCTAATGAGTGGCTGGGGTGCAGCAACTGCTGCCACAATCCGTTGCTGAAGGATTCTTGAGAGCTAAGTTTTAACCTCTGTAGTGCATTCTTCCCTATGGGACACAGCATTTCAAAGTCACCCAGGCTAACAACAGATACCTGTAATTGTTAGGAAACTCTGATTTTTGACCCAAGTTTAGTTTCCTTCTAACTTTTACCAACAGACCCAGCTCTAGACCATCAAGCAATTTACAATGTGTTTATTTTTTATATTATTTTTTCAATACTTCAAAGGCAGCCAGTATATGCACCTCAAGTTTCCCGTCTTCCAAACCTCAAACCCCCAGTTCATGATTTTCCGATATGTCACCCTAATCACACTCCGGTCCGTGCCCTCTCGCTTGTTAGCCACCCCATCAAAACCTGCAGATGTGGCTGAAGGTGATGCAGGCGAGGTATTGGTATTAACCGTCTCATCTGCAAACTGAAAGCTAACACCATTATGACTAGTCATTTCGGATATTTGAACTGGTATAACCTTCAGATCTTCCCCCCACCAAATGATCATGAAGTCAGGATCCTCACCTCATGCACCCATTTAAATGTCAGCCACCACCATCTCCAAAGCCTACATGCAACTCCTTTCTTTATGTTGGTTACTGCAGTCTCACTGAGTGCTTCCTATTGTTGGCCAATTTGCTGCCTGTGCTTGTGGCTCCTTCTCCAATCCAAGTTTCTCTAACTCACTCTAAAACACATCACGAAAGGTCCTGCCGTACATCTTCCTCAGACTGGAATATTGAGAGTAAAATTAAAGAATCTCCAGATTTGTTTCTTCCAATACCAACAGTAAAAGGTGTTGCAGGAGGGAAAGAAGGGAAGAAGAAACAAAACCCTCAGAATACTGACAACTGCTGAAAATAGGGAACAGCCCACAAGTCTTTCATACCAGCCTTGTTTTTGTTTGAAACTTATAACTAAAAAACCTTTTAAATCTCTTGTTGAAATAAAATATATTACTTCTATGAATTTGAGAGACTGCCAAGTTTCTTAATTGATCACCCATATTATGGTAATCGTTCCAAGCTGATTTGGTGAACCCAGGCCAGTTTCTTTTCCTAGTGGTAATGAGTCTTCTGTATTCATTCCCATATTTTTCTAAGCATTAAGCTAAACATTAATGGGGAGATTTTCTCAGTCTTTTCTCTTCCATCTTTGTGGTGTAGATTATAAATCTTTAGAATCCAAAGAACATACACAATCTCTGGAAAGTTCGCTCTACTTGTTTAGAGCCTCCCACGGGCCCCGGCTCTGGGCTCAGCCTGAGTTTGATCATCACAATACATGGTGGAAGGGGAGAATAAACCCTGGGAAAAAGGTGTCCTTGACTTCCACGTGTGCTAGCTGTCCTCTGGCCCCCTGACAAGTGCCCTTCCCCCAACACTCAATTATTGTGCTAGTTCAAGAGTCACAGGAGAAAAAGGAACCTCGATTGAAGAACTGCCTAGATGTGACTGTATGTCTGTGGGGCACTGTCCTGACTGCTGGAAGGGCCCAGCCCACTGTGCGATGCCTAAGCAAGTGGCTCAGCGCTATATGAGGAGGTTAGCTGAGCCTCAGCAAGCCAGAACGAGCTAAGGAGCAAACCAGGAAGCAACTTGGTTACTCCACGGTTTCTGCCTTGAGTTCCTAACTTTCCTCAGTGATGGACTGTGACCTGGAAGTGTACATGTAAATAAACCCTTTCTTCCCCAAGTTGCTCTTGGTGTGGTGTTTATCAACAGAATGCTCACACTGTCCAGACTGGGGTGTATTTTCCTACGTGATTGTGAGATCCTTCTGAGGTTCCAGTTCCTCTACATCCTTCATCCCTGCATCTGCTTGCACGACTGCTGATACTAGAACGACTTGTTATCTCTGACTTTTTCCCTGCCTCATCTACAGCAGATACTTATCCCGAGTGGTACTGGAAAGAATCTTCCTAGATTTTAAACATTCTCATGAACTATTTGCTGTCTCCTTTCCCGACCACACATACCGCATTTTATAAATGTCTCATTTACTGCTATGGTGTGGCTTCAGTTGCTCCTCCAAAGGTCTGTGTGTTGGGACTGTGGTCCCAGGTGTAGTAACATAGGAACTCATCAGAACCTTTAGCAGGTGGGGCCTACTGGGAGATCATAAGTCATGGGCACCCTGTTCTTAGAAGGGATTAGGTTAGTTCTCAGAGAGCACCTTCATAGTTCTCAGAGACTTTTATAAGGAGCCCTGGCCTGGCCCACAGAACTCCCTGAATTATTTTTGTTGTTGTTGTTGTTTTAATGGAAACTTAATGGCTTGTTCCTATGCTGTGCGTGCCATTAATGCCCACTGTGGTGTGTCATGTGCGATAGGATCCTCATTAGTACTGAGCAGATACAGTGTGTCAGGAGGCTTGGGACAGAATCTCAGAAGCCCAGGGAACTCACTAGGTAGCCAAGGATGAGTTTGAACTGATCCTCCTGGGTCTAGCGTCACAAACCTATAATCCTAGCACTAGAGACAGGCAGACCCTAGGCTTAGCTGCCCAGCTGTTCTAGCCTAAACAGTGAGCTTTCGGTTCACTGAAAGGCCCAAGTTCAAAAACTAAGGTAGAGTCTGCTGCTGGAGAGATAGCTCAGGAATTAAAAGCACTTGCTGTTCAGAAAGAGGATCTGAGTTTGGTTCCCACACCCCCATCTCAGCTGGCTCACAACCACCGGTAATTCCAGCTCCAGAGGATCCATGCCTTCTCCTGGCCTCTACAGACACCTGCACTCACATCCACGTGACCCCTACATACATGCAATTGGAAATAAAAGAAATCTTTAAAAAGTAAGGTGAAGAATGGCAGAGAAAGACACAGTATGGACTTCTGGCCTCTAATGTCTAAATGACTTAGCCATTCCTCCCACCTTCTGAGCTAACTCTTTCTTCTGAATTAAAATTAAGTCAGGGAAGAACATCTTCCTTTACTTTACAAAAAAAAAAAAAAAATCAAGGAAGTTCCCCATGTTCTACTTCGGAAATTTGGATTTCTAGTTAACATCCGGACAAAGTTACTGTGTTTAAGAATTTTCATGACTGAAAACAGTCTGGGAAGGTGATGGAAAAAAAGAAGCACTTTTTTGTGCTTTGTAATATATGAGGCATCTTTAAATTTTATTTAATGCTTTCAAATATCCTAGTAGATAAGTACTGTTTAATCTCATTTACAAATAAGAAAATAAGAGTGTAAGCAATGACACCGACATGAAAAAAATCATCATTGAAATAATAGTGTATTTAGTGAATAAAGCCTTCTTGAGTTTAGTTGACACTGTCCAGGGAGAGCCCGTCTGCTTGTCTCAGCCTTGTAATTCACGAAGAAGCACCCTGTGCCCAGCATCCTCTTGCCTTGCATGGATCATCTAGGGGCCCTTGCATTTCTTCCTCCTTGATATCCTCCCCCAACCCTGGGCATTGCTGCCAACTTCATGCTTTCACATTTTACTCAGATAAATGTCACCTTGACAGTTGCTCTCTCCCCTTAAACATGTCTACCTTTGAATAAGGAACGCGCTTCGGAAACTGGGGAGATGACTCAGTCAGCAAACTGCCTGCCATGAAAGGATATGGACCTGAGCCTGACTCACCAGCATCCGTGTAAAATGTTGGGTTTGGTGGTACTCATCTAAATCTCTACTGCTGGGGAGGTGGGAGGGATATGGGTGAACCCCCAAAACTCAGGGGCAGATAGTCCAGAGAATCAGTGAGCTTTGGGGTCAGGAAGAGGGCCCACCTCAAAAAAATAAGGTAAATAATAAAGGAAGAACCCTTGTGTCAATGTCTGTCCTCTACACACAAACATGCACTCATATGTATTCCACACAGACAAACGCACATAAAAAGTCCGATGCTTTTGCTCACTGGATTTGGTGGTTTAAGAACTAATCTTTCCCTTCTGACAGTAAGCTTTGGCTTGGTGGGTACCAATCCTGAGCTGCCCTTTTCTTGGAAGAACAACATTAGTATTCTAGGTTCTAAAAACCAAGGTTCACTTTCTCAGAGGGGAAAAAAAAAGACATGGCAGGGAGGCTGGGGACCTGCACACCTTCCCTCCTCCTTCCTTCTCCTCTATGCTTGGCTCGAGGTACCCTCCATCTTCCATCGTTTCCCACTCTTGGCTATTCAGTGAGATTAAAAGATCCCTGGTGGCTTTAAGACAAAAGAGAACTGCGACATCCTCTTACCAAGACCTGGCTGTGGCCCAGCTGAACAGGGAGAACAAGATTTGGAGTCACCATGAGAAAGGGAAAAAACCGCAAATCAACCCAAGGGAAGGGGACAAAATGTTCTCCATAGAACCTGGCGAAGGGTATGGGAGGGTGTGGGGGTCGGGGGCAAAAGATAGGCTCAGAAAGGAGGTGCTCAGACAAACGCAGCTCCTTCTCCAGCATCCACTGTTAGGTGCTCACTGGCCTCCTTAGAGCAGGGCAGCTTCACAGAACTGAAGAATCCGCACCATCTCCCCTGCACCATGCACTTACGCTCACTGCTCACGGGCACTTCGCATGCACTGCTCATGGAAGCCTGGCAGCAGCAGCTACCTGTCACTTGGCCACTTTGCACATGAGAGAACCCCAGATCAGAGAGTTCACAGTCGCACAGATGCTAAGCATGAGAGTGGGGAATGGAACCCAAGCTTGGTTCATTCTGGGTTCTGTGATTTTGTTTCTAGGAAAAACTGACACATGTTTAACTCCTTTTTCCATTCTCCAGACCTACTTACACCTACATCCTTTGGTCGAGTGTAACCAATTTACACAGCCATCCTCTGAGAAACTTGAACTGGTGCTCTCTGCTTCAGAAGTAGCTGGTTTGGCTTTGTGACCAATCTTGCTTCCTGTGACCTTATGAGCTTGGCCAAAAGAGACTATTCTAGAAACTGCTACTGGAGTCAAGAGTTAAGTATGGGCCAGGCCTGTATCCATTACATCATTTAAAGCTTTAAGCTAAGGACAGATATCAAAGTAATTGTGGAGGTGAGAAAATTGATACATTAAGTCACCTGGCTTTGAGGAGGTAAGTTACCTGGCTAGTGTTGCCCATCTAGTAAGAAACAAGCCAGGATGCTAAAAGCTAATACATTTGAATGCCTGGTGCTCTGGTGGCTTTCTTGCTCTCTTTCTCTCCCTCCCTCCCTCCCTCTCTCCCTCCCTCCCTCCCTCCCTCCTGTCCTTCATCCTTCCTTCCTTCTCTGCCTTCCTATTCTTTTCTACTCTCAAGCAAGGACCTTGTTGAATGCTAGTCATAAGAACTAAGAGTAGTTTTCCAGTCACTGCAGCAAGAGATACAGACAGGAAAACAGACTCAGAGAAGAGCTGAGTTCTGAGGACCACAGAGTGATGAAAGGGGAAGTCCACAGTGGCTGTCTGGTCATTTGAGCTGTGGCTGCTATGTCCTCTTTGAGATGTCAACATACAGCTTCAGAGTCTTTAGCTGTGTTTTCTGACTCTGCATGGTTTGACAGCCCTGTCGCCTCAGATGACTGAGCCCATCCTCATCCCCTCTCCTCACATTCACACTCCTCCATTACCATCTCGGTCTGCTGGGGTGCAGCAAAGCTTTGCAGACCTAAAGCTCATTTCCTGCTGCCACTTCCACAACCTCTAGCCAGACTTCCTCTCCTAGCAGGTAACCCATCCCTCTTTCTTCATTGTCTTTCACGCAGCTCCAGAGCAAAGAATGTTGGGACCTGTAAAAGCCTTCCAAGCATGTCTCAGTCTTCCAGATCTCCATTAAATGTTTGCTGAGGGAAAAGTAAGACACCGCAAGCACCGTTTGCACACTGGAAAGCCACATAGCTACTGCCCTTCAGAACTGCCACTTCCTGGGTCCCTTGGGACTGGGGAACAAAGTCAGAATGTTCCTTCCAGGTCATCATACCCTGTAGGTAGTCCCATTCTCTACACTAAACAACACGGTTCATAGGAGTCTCCAGGTCTCTGAGGTTGTCAGGACTAAAGAGCTGCTGGGGTGAGCTGGTGCTAAAAGCGCTGACAAGCAGTCCCGAGGTTACTTTTAGCATCTCCACAGTCTGTGTGTCCTAAGCAAACCATATTTGTGAGCATCAGGGCCACATCACAAGTCTGGCAGGCAGTTTCAAGAAGCATCCATGACTATGAGACACTGGATCTCCTTGTCTTCATTTTCCTTGCCTCTGCAACACCGAAGGATCAAATTACCACCTTTTCCCTAAATAAACCCAAATTTGGTTATCTAAAGCCTCCAACTCCATTTCTCCCTCAGGAAGGCAGGATATGATAAATATGATAATCAGAAACAGACAAGAAAACAGTTGGCAAGAAACATATGTTTGCAAGGATCTCTACATCTGTTCCCCCTTCCATAATCAAAAATATCTAGAAGCTAGTTCCCAAGGCAACCACAAATATTTGTTATTCTTTCTGTCATGTGATTTGTCCTTAAAATAAATTCAAACATTTTTCCTACCACCAAAATGCCAGGAAAAATATAAATGTGTATTGTTTTCTCTCCCCTGAATATCTGTGAAATAAGAAGTCCAACAATACTTAGCTGAAATTTCAAAGAATAATGTCAAGTCCTAAAATAGAAGATAAAAAAAACCCAGAGTGTTAGATTATTCTTTATTTAATATGGGACATGCAAAAGAGGGTTTGGGGGAAAAATGGATTGCAATGAGCTGCAAGATGCATGTAAGTCACACCAGACCAGCGGGGAGTGCCAGTGTATAGAAAGGGAGCAGCAAGACTGCATGCTAGCTCTCAGCTCTAGTGGCAATGTTGCCTGTTTTCCTTGAAATGCTCCCTTGATGTGCCTGTTAGAGACACTCCCGGAGTCACGTGTGAATTCAGGATAGATTACTTTTGGGAAATCACAGGCAAAGTCACCATTTAAGGTTCCCACATAGTGAATGATACAAACGGTTGTGAATTAGGGCACTTTTAAGATAAAACTAGGTGTGTAAATGGAAGTGTGGTAACAAGAGCAGTAGTACTTGCCAAACGTCACATTTTCATTGTCTCAACATCCTCTCAAAGTGTGTGTGTGCTCTCTTCACAGATTTTTCAATTAAACTCCCTAAGATACATGTCCCACGTGTACACGCACACAAACTTCATAGGTATAAAAATCCTGATGTTAAAGCTGGGGAGCATACCCAGCCCATGTGGAACCCATATGGAACCAAGTTATCAAGTTCAACCAAAATGTCCACTTCCACCTCAGCGTGCTTATCCTAGACACCTGCCCGGTGCCTTCAACCCGAAATAGCTGCTATCCCTAAAGAATTCTAAAACCAGTAAGATTTGTGGTCCAGGGGACCAGGAGTTGAAAAGCAGCCTTAGAATTTCTAGATAATCAATTCAGAAATTGGTAAAAAGAATGGAAAGGCTGTTGGGGGAAGAAAGAAAGAAACAATGAAGACAAAAGAAAAAACAGAGACGAGATGAACTAATACAGAAAAGGATGGAGTCGCGGAGGCAATAGGGGCGTTCTTTTTCTGTCCTTCACGTCCTCCTTCTTCATGACCACCTACCCTCCTGTCACCACGAGGAGCCTCCTCTGGTGGCCCTGCAACAGCTTTGCCACCAGCACTATATTGTTTTTTTTTTTTCCAAGCTCATGTGTGCAGCTCTTAAATATTTAATTAAACTTTCTGAATGACCAGGAGCAAGTTTGCAATTTTGGCTTCGAGCCTCCATGCTAACACCAGTCACTTTCATCTTCACTACCCATTCTGACACATGTCCTTCCTTATATGATATGGTCTCTGGATCTTGCTGCACCCGGCAAGACCCACGCAGTTTGGCACTATCTGACTTCAAATGTGAAACAAAAAAGGATATACACTAATAAAATAGAAACAAAAAGGAGACATACCAGGAATAAGCAAGTTTCAGTTCTTCCCTCAGTAAATCATGCAAGAATGAATTAAATAGATATTGACTCACAGAGGCACCTTTATTTGCTCGTGGCAGGGTCTTATTATGTAGCTCAGGCTAGGGTTGTTGTTGCTATTTTGTTTTGTTTTAGTTTTAAATGCATATATCTTGTTAGTTAGTTAGTTAGCTAGCTAGCTAGTTATCTATTTAGTTAGCTAAAGTGTTGTATGTGGATACCAGTGTAGAGGCTGAAGGACATTTTGAAGGATGATTCTCTCCTTCCACCATGTGGATCTCAGGGATTGAACTCACATTGTAGACTTGGCGCCATCTTGCTGTTCCCTCTCCTAGGCTGGTCTTGGACTCACCAGCCTCCTGCCTCTGCCTCTTAAATGCAGGGATTATAGGCAAGCTCCACCACCTGGGGTATGAGGAATGCTCTTGTGTGATGGAAATGTTCCAGATGGGCAATTTGCTTTGGGGTTGGGGGGTGGAGAAAGCCAATCTTTAGCCTTCCTCCTCCACCGCCCTATTGAGCTGCGGGATCCTCGCCAGATCAGACAGTGTATTCTGAGAGTAACTACCAAACAGGAGGGTCCAGGACCCCAAGGAGGCCAGTGACTCCTCCTCACTGAACTCCCAGGGGCCATCTGTCTTTCATTTTGTCTTAGCCAGTTCTTCCCTGTCCTACAGAAGACATAGTAAATTTGTCTTCTGAGGATCAGTCCCACCTAATTCCTGGAATGTATGATAGAATTTCCCCCACTAGCTGGGAGGTACCTGAAAACCAGTTGCTCACATGCCTGTGGTAAGGTCTTGGAATTCAATCTCTCTTTTGGGAGGAGCCAAGAAAAGGTCCTTGGCTCAGTCTACTCCCCAGCATGCAATGAGATGTGTAGCCAACATTCTGTCTGCTTACCCAGGGCATCTGTATTTCAGTTCCACCCTCAGACCCAGAGCTTAACACTGAACACTGACCAAGTTGGTAGGATGACTGTCTACACTGGTTTCTGCTCACTACTTTCCCCTAGGATCTGAATTTGACTTCCAGAATCCCTGAGAACAATTCCCCTGACCCAATAACTTGGACAGAGACCAAGACTATAACTCTCAGATGACCCTGCAACTGGACCACACACCTTAGCTCAGTGTCTCTGAATCCATGCAGTCATGGCCTGGACCGAGTGTGGCTTTGTTCCTGTCCCTTGGACATTACACTCGCACATGCCAAGAGCAGCTTCCTCTTACCCTCGTCCATGTGCAAAGAGCTTCAGGCGTGATTCATGTCTATAAATATCTACTGAGTACTAACAACAAGGAAGGGAAAAAGACAAAGACAAACACAAATACAAAAAGACTTAGTGCAGGGATGAGACAGTTCTCAAAGCTACTGAAGTCAGAGCACTTTCCCAGCCTCACTCCTGTCCTCATTCATACTTCATACGTGTGTTTGCACTGACCTGAAGATGTCTGATTGCCTGATGTGCACTCAGTACCAGACAGAGGCCCAGAGATTTGTTAACATATAAAGGACCATAAAAATTAACACTCAAATGTCAATGTTGACCTATGAAATAAATGCTTTTACCTTTAGCATGATCTGATAAAGAAGGGAAATACATAGGACCTCTCGTTAGACTAGATAAATCAGATAGTCAGCGATAACTTGCATAAAATGTGATGGAGGGGAACTATATAGGATGCCTCCCTGGACTAGATAAATCAGAAATGTCTGCAATAATTCGTTAAAATGTAATGAGAGAACTTCGCTTCTGTAGGTTACAGCACAGTTGGGCTGTGGTATTAAGTCTGATCATACCCTCAACCTTCCTAGTTGTGTGACACTAGCCTCAATTTCTCACCTATGAAATGGATATAACAATAGTCCTCATGCCAGAAGGCTGTGAGAAACAGCAAATAAAATAGCACAAACTGAGTGCTAAGCACGATACCTAGAAAGTACCTGTTTGCACTGTGTTTTTGAAGGGAGAAGGCAAACATGCCTTGTCCTGAGTACTGACATTTTGACTTCAGACTCCATTTTACCTGCAGAGTGAAATAAAGTTCAGGTCCCCAAGCCCTAGGGAAGCTGAGAACTTCCCAATGGCTGATCCACCTCCTCCTTAGACAATAGAAATAGTCTGTTATGCCCCTTAGTTCTCTAAGACATTGTGGCTGTTTCTAACAACAGAAAGAACAAATGAATCTGATTGGTTGTACTGAAAAGCTTACATTCTGTGTCAGTTGACAATGATGGAACACAGAGGGAAAGTCCCTAATCTTTGATTCCTGATTGGTGAAAATTGTACGTGTAACTTGGCAACCAACAAATGTTTGTGATTTCTGTGCTCATAAACCCCACTTCTGCCCGTGTTCAGGGCTGCCAGGAACAACAAGGCTCCCAAGTTCTTGTCCTGCAGCCCTGATCGGTCAGTGATCCCACTTATAAGGTGATTTATTAAGAACTTAGAACCCATAAGTGTTGTCTCTCTCCTTCCTCGCTGTGCACAATGGACTGGGTGTAACATACATCAGATGGTTTTATTTATTTATTTTATATTAACAAGACTTTTCCTTTTGTCAGATCAACTTAGAACTTTCACTTGTGATTACTTGGGAAAGAGACCCCCCCAAAGCAATAAGTAGTAGCCAACAAGATTGAAGCATACACAGAACCCTAATTTAGAAAGCATGTGAAATAGTGTCCAAGAAATTAGAATGTGTGAGAAACATATCAAAACTAGGAAAGAACTTACTTACATGGGAAATTTTCCAGGCTAAGCTACAGGACACAGTAATAAAACGAGAGACCAATCCAAGGCTGTCCTTCAAAGCAAATGTGTGTAAGACCAGACACACAGTGAGCCCTTTCCAGTCAGGAGGTGGGTCTGCAGCTTTCCAAAGACAGCCATGTGCTTAGGGCTTCTGGGCTTAGAGCTTCAGCCTCCTTCACGCCCTCCAAAGACAGACACCACTTAAGGAAGGGAAGATTTGTCTCTGGCTCAGTTTTGAAGTGGTCACATGACTGTTTGGCTCTAAGAGCTGGGGCAAGACATTCTGGTAAGAGGAGCAGGTAGGGAGGTTCCTACCTCACCTCAGGCAGGGAAGAGAGAGAGGGAGGGAATTCAAGAGGAGGACCAGGTCACGATGGAGTGCTCAAGGACAGGCCCACCGTGACCCAGTCCTCCAACAAACCTTCTACTTCTATTCTCACCTCTTTCCAACAATGCCATTGCATAATTATGAGTCCAACGAGAGGTTAATCTACTGGTGAGGACTCAATTACTCCCTAGGCCCATAAGTTGGAAGCTAAAAACATAGCAAAGGCCTAAGGGAAAGGGTTAGTTTGGGGCTTCTTGAGGTTAGGGGAGGAGCCAAGACAACATCATTTCAGAAATCCGATGGCCTCACCCTACAAAAGGGATTTACATATGGCAGAGGCTCTATTTAGTGCAGAGGGAAAAAATATTTTTTTTTTTTTTTTTTGGTTTTTCGAGACAGGGTTTCTCTGTGGCTTTGGAGCCTGTCCTGGAACTAGCTCTGTAGACCAGGCTGGCCTCGAACTCACAGAGATCTGCCTGCCTCTGCCTCCCAAGTGCTGGGATTAAAGGCATGCACCACCACCACCCCCCGGTGGAAAAAATAATTCTAACAATGGAAGGAAGATGAAGGGAAGGGGAAGGAGTTTAATGTAACTTGGAAGAGACAGAATCATCTAGCTTAGTGAGACAACACAGACAGGGTGAGGAGAGATTTTTAAGAATTCAGTAGGGAGCCAGCAACCTCTGCAGGAGCACTATGAGGGAATGACCTCCGAGGGAACAGGCATGAGCCAGCGACCTCTATGGGACTGGCCCAAGTCAGTAACCACTGCAGGAGCAGGCCCAAGCCAGAGACCTCCACAGGAACAAGTCCATGCCAACAACCTCCATGGGAGCAGGCCTGAGCCATCATCCTCCACCAGACCAGACCCAAGCCAGCAACCTCCACAGGAAAAGACCTGAGCCAGCGATTTCCATGGGAACAGGCTCAGGCCAGTGACCTCTGTGGGAGCAGAACCCAGCCAACGACCTCCTCGGGAGCAGGCCCAAGCCTGCCACTTCCTCATGGCCAGGCCCAAATGAGTGACCTCCACAGGAGCAGGCCCAAGTAGTTGACTTCCATGGGAGAAGGCCTGAAAATCCTCCAGGATTACAGAGTGGCCTCTGGGAGTGCCAAGTGACCTTCAGGGTGACTAGAACCATGCCCCTGACTGTACCACGAGGAGCAAACATCTGAGCCTTGGATCTACTGGCACTTGGAAGAGTGATCACCAGACACAAACCCAATTACACTAATCAGAGGAAAAGATAAGTAGGCAAGGTAAGAACACACTCAACACCACAAAGAGCAACACGACACCAACAAAAACTAGTGTCTCTACAAAAGCAAGACTTGAACATCCCAATACAGAGGAAGCAGAAGAAATAATGTAAAAAAAATGACTTTAGGAGAATGCTTGAGGCCCTTAAAGAAGAAATGAAAAATTCCTTCAAAGAAATGGAGGAAAGACAAACAAAAAATTGGAAAAAAATCAATAAATCCCTTAAAGAAAACCAAGAAAAAGCAATCAAACAGATGAAAGAAACAATTCAAGACTTGAAAACTGAAATAGAGACAATAAAGAAAATACAAACTGAGGGAATTCTGGAAACAGAAAATATGGGAAAACAATCAGGAGCCACAAATGCAAGCATAAAGAGCAGAAAACAAAAGATGGAAGAGAGAATCTCAAGCGCTGAAGATATAATAGAGGAAATAGACTCATTGGTCAAAGAAAAATTTAATCTAACAAAAGCTAAACATAAAATATCCAGAAAATATGGGACACCATGAAAAGACCAAACCTAAGAATAATAGGGATAGAAGGAAGAGAAGAAGTCCTACTCAGAAGCATAGAAAATATGTTCAACAAAATCACAGAAGAAAATTTTCCCAACCTAAAGAAAGATATGCCTATGAAGACACAAGAAACTTATAGAACACATAGAAACTTATAGAAAAATAGACTGGACCCCAAAAAAGGTCCTCTCACCACATAATCAAAACACTACACATACAGAATAAAAAAATAATATTAAGAGCTGCAAAGGAAAAAGGCCAAGTAACATATAAAGGCAGACCTATCAGAATTATACCTGACTTCTCAATGGAATCATTGAAAGCCAGATGGTCCTGGTCAAGCGTTATGCAGACATTGAGAGACTACAGATGCCAGTCCAGATTACTATACCCAGCAAAACTTTCAATCACCATAGACAGACAAAACAAGATATTCCATGACAGAACCAGACTTAACCAATACCTAGCCACGAACCCAACCTTACACAAAGTACTAGAATGAAAACTCAAACCCAAGGAAGTTGGCTACATCAACAAAAACACAGACAATTGATGATCTCACAGCAGCAAACCCCAAAGAAGGGGAAAACACACAAAAATAACATCACCAACAACAAAAACTAAAATAACAGAAACTAGCAATCACTGGTTATTAATATCCCTTAATATAAATGGATTAAACTCACCTATAAAAAGACATAGGTTAATAAATTGGATACGAAAACAGAATTCATCCTTCTGCTGCATATAGAAATACACCTCAACCTCAAAGACAGACATCACCTCAGAGTAAAAGGTTGAGAAAAAATTTTCCTAAGAAACAAGCTGGTGTAGCTATCCTAATATCTAACAAAACAGACTTCAAACTAAAATCAATCAAAAGAGACAAAGAAGGACATTTCATATTGTCACAGGAAAAATCCATCATGAGGAAATCTCAGTTCTTAACGTCCATGCCCCGAATACAAGAGCACCCTCATATGTAAAAAGGAACACTATGAAGCTTAAACATTAAACCCCACACACTAATAGTGGGAGACTTCAATACCCCACTCTCACCACTGGACAGGTCAGCCAGACAGAAACTTAACAGAGAAATAAGGGAACTAACAGATGTTATGACTCAAATGTACTTAACAGACATATATAGAACATTCCATCCAAACATAAAAGAATATACCTTCTTCTCGGCACCTCATGGAACCTTCTCAAAAATTGACCACATACTAGGTAACAAAGCAAACCTCAACAGATAAAAGAAAGAAAGAAAGAAAGAAAGAAAGAAAGAAAGAAAGAAAGAAAGAAAGAAAGAACCCTATATATCTTATTGGATCACCAAGGCTTAAAATTAAAATTTAACAGTGACATTAATTTCAGGAAGCCCACAAACACATGGAAATTAAACAGTGCTCACCTAAATCACCAATGAGTCAAGGGAGAAATAAAGAAATTAAAGATTTCCTAAAATTCAATGAAAATAACCACACAACATACCCAAATTTATAGAACACAATGAAAAAGGAAAGTTTATAACACTAAATACCTACATAAGGAAGCTGGAAAACTCCCACACTAGTGAGTTAACAGAAAACCTGAAAACTCTAGAACAAAAAGAAGAAAATTCACCCAGGAGGACTAGATGGCAGGAAATAATCAAATTGAGAGCTGAAATCAACAAAATAGAAACAAAGAAAACAATACAAAGAAGTAATGAGACAAAGAGTTGGTTGTTTGAGAAAATCAACAAAATAGATAAACCTATATCCAAACTAACCAAAAGACACAGAGAGAATATCCAGATTAATAAAATCAGAAACGAAAAGGTCATAGCAACAGACATGGTGGAAGTCCAGAGAATCATTAGGTCACACTTCAAAAACCTGTACTCCACAAAATTGGGAAGCTTATAAGAAATAGACTATTTTCAAGTTAATATCACTTACCAAAATTAAATCAAGACCAGATAATTAAACAGACCTATAACTGTTAAAGAAATAGAAACAGTCATCAAAAGTTTCCCAGTCAAAAAAAATTTTTTTCAAAGAAGAACTAATACTCCTCAAATTGTTTCACTCAATAGAAACAGAAGAAACATTGCCAAACACTTTTTACAAGGCTACAATTACCCGGATACCCAAACCACACAAAAACATTACTAACAAAGAGAATTACAGACCAATCTTACTCATGAACATTGAAGCAAAAATACTCAATAAAATACTGGCAAACTGAATCCAAGAACACATCAGAACCATCATACACCATGACCAAGTAGGTTTCATCCCAGAGATGCAGGGATGGTTCAACATACAGAAATCTGTCAACATAATCCACCATATAAGCAAACTGAAAAAAAAAAAACCCACATGATCATCTCTTTAGATGCTGAAAAAGTCTTCGACAAAATATACCATCTCTTCATGATAAAAGTCTTGGAGACAGCAGGGATACAAGGAACATACCTAAACATAATAAAGGCTATATACAGCAAGCCAACAGCCAACAACAAACTAAATGAAGAGAAACTCCCAGCGATTCCACTGAAATCAGGAACAAGACAAGGTTGTCCACTCTCTCCATATCTGTTAATAGAGTTCTCGATGTTCTAGCTAGAGCAATAAGACAACAAAAGGAGATCAAGGGGATAAAAATCAGAAAAGAAGAAGTCAAACTCTCACTGTTTGCTGATAATATGACAGTTTATTTACCAAGGAACTTCTACAACTCATAAACATCTTCAGTAATGTTTTCAGTCTTGTATCAGCAGGATACAAGATTAACTCAAAAAATCAGTAGCCCCAATTTATACAGATGATAGATGGGCTGATAAAGAAGTCAGAGAAACATCACCTTTCACAATAGCCATAGATAACATAAAATATCTTGGAGTATCTCTAACCAAACAAGTAGAAGATCTGCATGACAAGAACTTTAAATCTTTGAAGAAAGAAATTGAAGAAGACACCAGAAAATGGAAAGATCTCCTATGCTCTTAGGTAGAGTTGCCTATGAGACACAGATCTGCTGAATCTGTGGGGTCATTTCTAGAGATTACCTAAGGCACGAAGCCCCACCCTGAACATAGATGATACTTGCTGCTCGCCCAGAGCTCAAACTGAACAAAAGAGAAACACTGAACCCTGGTCTTCTTGGCCTGCTTGCTGCCTGGCACCACACACCAAACCGCTCCTCCCACCATGCTTTCCCCACCATGACAACTGTATTCCTCTGGGTTGTGAGTGAAAAGGAACTCTTCTTCCACCAAGTTTCTGTTCTGCTTGGTGTTTGGTCATGGTGAAGAGAAAACTAATCCAGGCATCTACGGTGAGAACAAAAGTAAGAACGGATGTATTCTTTAAGATCCACTAACTATAAAAAGAGGGGGAGGGTATATTTGAAATATAGGACAAAGATTAAATAAGAATGGGAAAAGATCTTTGATATCAAAGACAAACATACAAAAATAAAACATACTTAGAAACAGAGCAAACAAAGCAGAAAATGGCAGTCCCTATACTAAGAGATGTTGTATCTGTGAGAGCAGAAAGAGTGTGGTTCTGCTTCAGTAAGCTTTTAGAAATTTATACCAAATATAACCAAATATAAAAATGCTGAACACAAAGTCAAGGAAATACCCTAGAAAGTGTGAGTACATGCCAGGAGAGCTCAGCTGTGACTCAGGGGGCTTTGCAGAAAGAACACAGAAAGCGATGGGAAGAAATCAGAGAGCAGATGAGAGAAGTGTCCAGAACTGGAAGATGTGAGTCTCTGGCTGGGAGGGAACAAAGGCTCTCACACAATACACAAAGCAAGTGGATCACAGTGGATAGAAACTAACTTATGCCAAAACACATCACCGTAAACTTTTATAGTACGTAAAGGACTAGAAGGAAGACTTTCCACCCTTCCTGGAACTAGTGGGCAGGGTGGGCGCTGCGAGTGACATAAAAACACTTGGGAAGAAGAGCTGTAACTTGGAAATCCTAACAGATCCCAGAGCCTCCACCAACACTTCCTTCAGTGTGCCTGGTTTCAGGGAGTTACTGAAGGGTGTGCTCCACCCAGATGAGGCTGGGAACCTAGAAAGCGGAAGGGATGTTAGTACAAAAGTCAACATGGGACAGAGGCCAGCAGAGAGAGCATGACAAAAGAGTGACCGGCTGAAACTAAACAGGACAAAAGTCTCAGAAGGGAGACTTTAAAAATGAACAGACAAGAAAAGAAGAGGAGGGGAAAACATAAAACAAAACAAAAACTACCAAAAAAAGAATAAAATACCTGTTAAGATTACTGATCACGGAAAGTAAACCAAATTTGTATTTAACTTGGCTTAGGGAGAAAAAAAACAGCTACCAAGTAAAACAGCAAACTAAGCATGCAGAGAAACAGGGTAAAGGACACATAGGGAAGGAAACCTAACGGGGAAACACTTACTCAGATGCTGATGTAGACAGGAATACCAGCCTACCCCAGATCTGTCCATCACTGCAGAGGGAAGGTTTGGAAGGTGAAACATTTGGCTGTCACAATAGGAAAACAACAGCTATCTCAACTGACACTGAGCAAATGTACGTGCCAGATGACATTGTATGAAGGTTAAAGGCAGCAGTCCTGGACAGGACGAACAGAAGACGGGCAGTGGTGGGAGGGGCGACTGCAGTTCTTGTTATCACTTAGTACACTTGAGTTTAAGTCACTCTTGTATTGCTCTGAGACAAAACACTGATTTTTTTTAGAAGAAAAAATCTTACCCATCTATCAGAGTAAAAACTCTTAGAGCCTCTGAATTAAGGTCTGCTCTGCCCTGAAAGCACTAGATTGCAATGTCCTCTGGTGGAGCTCTTGTTTGAGCAGGAGACTGTTAATAAGGCAGGGAGAGGTAGCTGTTGCAGGTCTAACTGCAGAATTGGTTAGTTGTTTTGTTTTAAATACATGACTTTTTTTCTGTCATTGTCCATGAACTTTTATTCTACGGATGGTAAAAGAATTAGATCCCCACTTCCGGAGCAGCTCCGCCCTTCACACATTCACATTACATCAAAATACATGGCTTTCTGTGCCAACCTATTGTGAGTCCTGCATCTTAGTTCCTTTACTGCCTTTTTTCTTAATTCAAATCCAGATGTATTCGCTTTTAGTTTCTAGAATATTTTTCTGAACCATATCTAGCTAAGTTCTTAATATTCTGTGATGATACTGACTCTCAGAAAGACAGATTTTGTATGTTTGTAAAATGGTAGAGAAATTACACATATAGTTGAAAATAAGGCTAATAAGCAGGCTAACGTGTTTCATGGAGTCCTTTTAAATCTGCTTATTTTTGCATTTATTTTCATTGTTTTTTGAGGCAGGGTTTCTTTGTGTAGCCTTGACTGTCCTGGAACTAGCTCTGTAGAGAACCGCCTGCCTCTGCCTCCTGAGTGCTAGGATTAAAGGCATGAACCAGCACTGCCCAGCATATCTGATTAATTTTTACTGTAAATTAATAACTTTGCTGTTAACTTTAAATGAAAGATATTTCTAAGTAGCATTTAGTTTTTCTTATAGTAGAAGAAATAATATATTTACAGAAAATATCAAAAGGGAAAATAAAATCTATGTAAACAATCTATTTTAATATGTCACCTTTTTTAGTCTTCCTTATGTACATATTTGGTGTCAAGGATATTATTTCTAATCAATGGATCTTGCCTGTTCACTTTGGTAACCTGGTTTTCCACTTCATAATACTTCCCTTACTTTTACAAGTTTTCTCCTGATCTCTTTGGAATATAGCTACCTGTTAGGTTATTTCTCTCTGGTCACTATTGCGGACAACACACCGATGCACATCCTCCAGGGACCAGCTATGCACGTACTCATGATAGCTTACTTAGACAAATTTTGTAGTAGCTATGTTGGGTCAGGATAATAACATTCTTGGTATTTTAAATAATTATAATCAAATTACCATTCAGAAAAGTTTAACCTATACTTTGGCCAATGTGAGAATATTAATTTTCCTGTATCTTCAGTGGTACTGATCATGAAAACAAACAAATAAAATAAAATAAACAACAAGAGACGCCCTTCCCTTTGGCAAGTGAAAACAGTACCTCACCACTGCAATTGTCTTGGTTTGCTAGTCATGGGGGGATATCATATTATCCTCATAGTCATTAGCCACTGAGATCCCTCACTCATAATCCAGCTGCTGAGCTCTAGCAGGAGTCTAGTCGCATCTGCCCACCCTTGGTCACATGATTGGCTTGCTGGGAAACACAGTCTGTATGCCAAACAATTAGGTAACAGTGGTAGACAAAAAAGTACCATGCGTGGCTTCCCTTCTCCCAGTCATCTAGCTTGGCATAGTTGCTTCACCCTTTTTTGTTAGTGGTTTGCCTGAGTCTTGTCAATTTCCTTTGCCTTGTCACTCATTATAAACACTTTAAATAATATTCGTATAGTGTGTCAGGATGGGTGTTTACAAGAATCAATAAGGTACACACACATACAGAGAGAGAGACAGCTTGAACTGGAGTGATGCTATATGAAAATCTAGCAACTAAGTAGAAAAGGGCCAACTCATGATACTCAGAATATTTGGTGCATTAATTGGTAGATTTTGATTTTAGACTCAGGAGGTAAAATGGGCCTGGTGCAGGTTGCACGATGTGTAGTCCAAGGAGTGCTGTTGACATCATAGACCATCCAGAGACCTGAAGTTAACCCACGCAAAATACCCATTGTACACAGCAGCTCTGTTTTAATGCTCGGGAGCCATGGGAAGTACTTCCGAACTATACCTGGGGATAAGTTGCAGTGTTTGCCTTGATACCTTGAAAAATTGCATGCAATAGAAAGACTCATAAGAAATGTCAATCATTTAGTTTTGACCTACAAAATTATCAACTTAAGATGGTTTAGTCCATAAATATAATATAAATAAATATTATAAAAGAGAAGAAGGAGTTGTAGGTGAATTCAGTACTGGCCAAGCTGCCATTTCTCTTTTAGCCATAGAAGAGTCATCAGTACAACCTGCTCTCCTGTGTAGACCATGGTGCATTTCTCAAACCTTGCCGAATGGGTAGGAGTGAGTCAAGTAAACCAGGAATGAGGAGAGTTTTTTCAATCGGTAAAGCACATGAAAACCCGATCTCTCTATAAGGAAGCACAACAGTTGTGGGAGGCACGTAGGTCCTTGTGCTCATAGACAGCCACTAGAGGAACGGGGAATGTCAAACACACAAGGCTGTCTCCTCAAAGACAAGAAAGTATAACCTGTTACCCACCCAGGGGGCTGGATGTGGTTAAGAACCTGGTGACCTTTGTGATATCTGTGTGTCCAAGACAACACTGGATCCTCCTCCAGACCCTTATTATGAGCTTGTCAATCTACAGAATCTATCTTTATGGCAAGTGTCACTTGTACTTTACAAAGAGTTTCGGTGTAGTATTTCATGTCTTAAGCTTTATTGTGTACAGGGAACTGAGTTATTTATCACTAGGAGATTTTTCACCAAATTGTGCTAAGCTTAAATATGCCTAAAATAAACTACTTGGGGTCAGACTCCTGAAGCTTGAACCAACACCTGCTACTGAGTCCTGTTGAACTGAACTACCTTTTTGCCTCTCACAGACATTATTCTGTTGGTCATGGTAGTTGCAAAGACCTGCGCATATAGTGAAGGAGAATTTTGGAAACAAAATGAAGTAGAGTCCAATAAGGTTAAAAATCAGTCAGAGAGCAACCAGCATCATAAGTCAGCAGGTGAGAGTGTTTGCTGGGCAAACCTGATGACCTGAGTTTGATTTCCAAACTAGCTTTAAAAACCTTGAGGACATGTACAAATCTGTAACCCCAGCATTCCTATGCAAGACAGGAGGCAGAGACAGGAGAGTGCCTAGAAGCTTGGGGGGCAGCTAGCCAGGAGTACACAATACTGCAGAAACTATAAAAGAGACCCTGCTACAGCAAGGTGCAAGGAGAGCATCACCTCCAACCACTTGTCTCTAACTGCCACACATGCACTGTAGCATATACATACACATATATACTTTAAAAAACATTTATCAAGGAATGGTGGTGATCTTTGACTAAGGGAGAACATTCATAACCCTAAAAATATCTGTGGCAGTTTGAATAGGATTGGTCCCAATAGACTCATGTCTTTGAATGCTTGGCCCATGGGAAGTGGCACTATTAGGAGGTGTGGCCTTGTTGGAGGAATTATGTCACTGTGGAGGTAGGCTTTGAGGTCTCACATGCTCAAGTTTCCCCCAGTGTGGGACACAGTCTCCTCCTGCTGCCTGTAGATCAAGATGTAGAACTTTTAGCTCCTTCTCCAACACCATGCCTGCCTGCACACTGCCATGCTCCCTGCCATGACAATAATGGACTAAACCTCTGAAACTGTAAGCCAGCCCCAATTAAATGTTTTCCTTTATGAGTTGCTGTAGTCATGCTGTCTCTTCACAGCAATAGAAAACCTAAAGCCAATATCTGAGAACCATTTTCTCTGCTAGAAAAGAGCACTCTGTTTATCAAGGATGCACCGTGCTCATGGATAAACTGCACTGGCTTGTTCTTCAGGCTGATACTTCTTTCACAGAAAATGTTATAATCTGGATACCCAAGAGCTGGAACTACAACCTGCCCAGAAGAGTTTCCATCCTAAATGATTTCACATGGAGTTGATGACAGGAACACAAATGTTTCCAAAGGACAGCAACAGACTATCGGTAGCCAAAGTGGATGTTTGTTGTTACTCAGTGCCAGGAGTTCATTTCCTCTTCCTCTGACACCAGAACTCTCAAAATTTCCTTTGAGGAAACTTGTCTACCTCCCTCTCAACCAAGATCTTCAGATGTTACAAATTCTTCCTTAGTTCTGGTACAGAGGAAAGGGATAGGAATGAGGAGGCAGGAGAACAACAGGACCACCTCCATGGGTAATTTGCCCCCAGCACTCCGCCAATGTCTTACAGAGGCCACCCAATGTCCCCCACCTCCAGTTTCACCTGAATTTGACTCATGAACAGCAGTAGACCCAGCTCACCACTTCCTCATCTCAAAGCGTTCTGCTTGGCTATCCAGGACAGCACACTCCCTTAGTTTATCCTCTCCCCCACGCAACACACACATACGGGGGGTGGGGGAGGCTTGCTTCTTGAATAGTCCAAGGCTCAGTTCCCCAAACCTCTTTGCTTTTCTATCTATACTTATTTTTTTTTATTTTTCTTAGCTAGTCTCATTGCAACTAAATCCAGTTTCATTGAACTTAATATTTCCTGGTAACTCAAATTATTATCTCTAGCTCAGCGCTTTCCCACAAACTCCAGATTTCTGCATATATCTACTGGCTGGCTCTGAAGTCTAACACTAAAATAGCTGTCTGTTGTGGTTCAACCGGAAAATGCCTACCCCCTACCCCGGCCCAAAACAGGCTCGTATGTTTGAACACTTGGTTTCCAGTAGGTGGTACCATGTTGGGAGGCAGGAGAACTTTTACGAAAAAGGGCCTGGCTACAGGTGGTAAGTGGCTGAGGGGCAGGTACAGCCAGCCTAATTAGCCACCCTCTGCTTCCTGACCTATGGAGAGCTGAGCAATCTATGCCACAAATATCCTGGACCATGCTGGTCCCAGCCACCATTCTCTCCCCATCAAGATAGTCTCTATCTCCTAAACCCTGAGCCCAAAGAAACCCTTCTTGCTTTAAGCTGCTTCTATACGGTATTTTATCACATCCACAGGGAGAGACAATAGACTTAGACTTCACATAAACACTTTTCATCTTTCCACCCAAACTTCTCCCATCTGTAGTCTATCTTCAATTCAAGAACTCTATCATTCCAGTCCCTCAGAAGGTGCCAAGTCTTTGAAGTCAAGTTTCCGTTTCTCCCTTTCCTGTTAAATTCAACTGGGAAATTTTACAGCCTCTATCTTCAGGATAGATACAATGCAATTTTTTCTCAATATTTCTGCTGCTGCCATCACTACTGGACCCCTCCCCTTATCTCTGGACCACATCACTACAGTGATATCCTAGCAAGTCTCTCTCCAGAGTGACCCTATTAAAGCCCAGAATGGACAAAGCCACGGCTGTGCTCGGCATCTGTCGTAATGTTTCATTTCTCTGTGAATACAAGCCGAAGCCTATTCTGCAGTCCCCAAGAACCTAGACGTTCTGTCCCTGGGCTCTTACCTTACTCACCCTGAACTATGCTGGAGTCCGTGTTTCTTACGCCTTTCACTTCTCTTTAGGATTTTGTAGCTAATGGCCCCTCCGCCTGGAATGTTCATCCCAGAAACTGCCACAGGACACCCCCTCTGACCTTCCTTGCTTGTTGTGTCCCTTCTGAACACTTGTCACCGAGCACACAGATGCTTTACTTTTCTGTGCAGTGTCAGCCTCCCGCAACCCCTCCTCTGAGAATGGGAGCCTCATAAAAGTCGAGGGGTTTATTTTGTCTCCTGATGTATTCTCTGCATCTAGAATAGCATTTTGCACATGCTTTGTAAGTACAGTCTGATGAATGAATATTGGGTCATCTCCCATCAGCTGACTTTTATGATTCAAATATAACCAAATTCACTCTTTGTTCGGTCTCACTAGTTTCCCAGTAACACTGCTCTTCTTACATGAAGCCCCCATTCTTACGTTCTTGATCCCTGTACTTTAGTCTCTTAATATGTGAGTTCTATCCACACAAGCAACATGACTAACAATTCCACAATCCTGTCACCATATTTCCTACATTGTAAAACATACCATTATAGGTTTTATTCCCTTACACTTATTTATCTGTTCATTCCACAACATTCCTATGGAGGTCAGAGGACAACTTGCAGGGTAATTGGCTCTCTTTTAATCATATGAGTCCAAAGAATGAAACACAGGTTGGCAGGTTTGATGGCAAATGCCTTTACCCATTGATCCAGTTTGCTGGTCCTCATTTTTCTGAGAAGAGCATTTTTAGCAGCAAGCATAAAATGTATCTCAGTTCCCAAAGTACTGGGCTGTGGGTAGGAAGGACGCAGGTGAGAATGCTACAAGAGAGATGCTGGATGCAGCCTCACACTGTGGGCGGGATGGAGGACGCAGGTGGGTAATGCATATAGTTCCACTATCCTTCTTGCCTTTTCTGCAGCTGTAAACTTGAACATTGGT
The DNA here is from genome assembly GCA_004026605.1 of Ondatra zibethicus. Taxonomy (NCBI): domain Eukaryota; kingdom Metazoa; phylum Chordata; class Mammalia; order Rodentia; family Cricetidae; genus Ondatra; species Ondatra zibethicus. The sequence goes on along the minus strand of PVIU01007920.1, from coordinate 11,865 downwards.
CCCCTGACTACCAGGTCCAAACCCTCTCTTTGACTTTCTTCTACCTTTTAAGGTATTCTTGCTGAGTCGCTGAGTCTCTTTTCCTAAGCCGTTTTTCTCCTTGCTCCTTTCTTAATGTGGTGCTTCCCTAGGTATCATTTTCCACTGTCTCCCGTCTTTATTCTCTGTCCTACAGACTGACTTATCCCTGCCTGTACTCCCAACCACTAACTCTACATCTCAATTGCAGCTCCTCTAGTCTCCCAGTCTGAGATCTACATCCAAATTCCCAGCAACCAAGAGAATACCTATGCCTTACCTGATGTCTTATAAACATCTCAATTTAGTGTCCAAGATGTTTGCTATCTAGCCTGCAAATCTGCTCTCCCTCACCTGTCATCAGCCTTGATTATAAATAGTTATTGATCCAACCATTTAGCTTGTGACTCAGAAGTCCTCACATCCTTCTTCCCTCCCCTCCCCCCAGGAAGCCACCTAAACTGTTACCTCTCCAACTCCGCTTCAGAAATGCTGTCAAAACTGAACTCTCCCTGCCCATTCCTCTGTCCTCGTTCTAGTGTGTGACCCCGTCGCCCCTCGTTTACTGAGGTGTTACTGCAGATGCCTAATGCTAACCCCCACAGCACTGCTCACTAACTGGCTGGTTCGTTCTTAGAATGTTCCTAGAACAATTGCACAATCTTGTGACCACTGAACATGATGACAACATCGATATCAAGTCAAAATATTGTCACATTTTCCCACGGTCTTAGTAAAATCCACCTGCGTATCGAAAAGGAAGTACATTTTTGCAAAATAAAACAATTTTATGTTAGGATAAAGAACACACAGTAGTGATCATCACGTCCTTATCTGGGTGGTATGGCCAGGAGCAAGTAAAGCCAGGACTCAGATGTCTTCCCAACCCTGCTACACTTGGAAACAACAGAACACACGAAGAAGGAAATACAGCACAGCGTGACAGGAGGGACAAAGGAATGTCTGGGGCAACCTTTGGTGTCTTGTTTCTGATTCTGCCCCCACCCTCATGAGCTGGCAGCCATGTGTCTAAGGTACAAAAAGTTCTCCTCTCCCACGACAGCATCACTGTGGGGAACGTGCTAAGCATAGGGCAGAGCTCATTGCCCAGCTCCACACAGTTTTCTTCTCTGAGGAAGAAGCAAAGCAAGAACATGTCCCAGAGAGGGGTCCTGCCTGGACGTCTTGTGCCTCTGGACAACAATATTGACAGAACTCTGACAGCCTAGTCTCCCTGTCTTCTGAAACATGAAAATGCTCAAGATGCCTTTTGCCTTCTCTCCTGGATCAGAAACCGCTGTCCTGCCTGGAGGATGTAGATCTCCTCCCACGTTGAGGTGAGAGTCTAGTCTTTGAAGATCCTAAACGAGATCCAAGCTGACTCCACAAGAGCTGTGGATAAACCACCCACCCAAAATCTCTCAGGCTTGCTGGAGATAAATCTCCAGTGAAAGCTGTTTAAACCAACCATTATGTTTAAAAAAAAAAATGGGGCTGGAGAGATGGCTCATTGGTTAAGAGCACTGGCTGCTCTTCCACAGGAAGATTTGGGTTCAATTCCTAGCACTGACATGGTAACTCACAACTCTCTGTAACTCCAGTTTCAGGGGATCTAACGCCCTCTTCTGGCCTCCATGGGTACTGCAGGCACGTGTTTGCATAGACATATATGCAGGCAAAGCACCCATACACATAAAATAATTTTTAAAATGTTGCAATAAAGTTCAACTATGAGGGAGAAAGTCATCTCCATCAACAAACTGACACAAAGAGGGACAAAAAGGAAAATCTTTGATTTTAACTGGATAGGAGAAGATTTTGCTATGAGAAAGAACAAACGCAGAGATTTCATGGAAGCCAAAATCAAATTGGATGCTGGTACTAGTTATGGGAAACTGGATGATGTAGAGGGGAATCTTAGGAAACCACTCTTGGAATGGGGTGAAAGTAAATAAAGGGGAAGAAGGGTAAAAATGAAATAAAGAAATATGAAGATCAAAGACATCTAAATAATACGCCCTTGCAGAGTTAAGGCAAAAGGCAGGGGCAGTGACCAAAGCAATCACAGAAGGGACACCTCACTCCCTCAAGAACAGCTGCCTCTGGAAAGCAGCAGGGTTATCCTAAGCCAATCTGAAAAAGGGAGTCTATCCTCAGCTACGTTGCTGCAAACATCATAATGCTGGGATACAAAGCACGACAAACAGTTCTGGCAGAAAACCATCATGTCCTCAGCTTCTCTATGGCTTCAGACTTGCCGAAACACTGGAGGAACTTTCCTGGGGACGTGGCAGTGAAGACTTCTGTCCTGAGGACAGCTAGTCGCCCTTCCTCCTGATGATCATCTTTCTGGAAAGTGAACTTGCTGTGCTGAGAGAAGAGCTCATCATGGAAGGAGCCCAGACTAAGAGCTCAAGTGAGAAATGAACCACACTGAACACCAGCACGCGTCTCCAGGAGGGAGTCTGCTTACTGATAGCAAGAGGAAAGCCATCATGCATGACAACTAATGTCCCCAGCACTGATGCCAACAACATGCGCAGGTTAGACACTTAAGATTAAAAAATAAAGGGCATGGGATGCTGGTGCTGTTGAGTCCTTTCTTCACGTTAAGATCAAAATTGCTCATTTCTGCTTCACTATTAAGATACATTTAAACACAAGGTGCTTTCCTTTTCAGATTCCCATAGAGTTAAAAGTAAGATATCTATCATCCACATTTTTGAAGCTACATTCATGACAATGAATAAGCAAAGGTCCAGGGTCAAAAGGAAAAGGGAAGTAAACAAACATGGACTATTCCAATTCCTCATCAAAACAATGGGAAAATTCATTTCAAAAGCTAGTGTTTTAAATGGGGAAGGATATCTATCTATGTATCTGATAAAATGATATAGATGCGTTAGAAATAAAGATGGACAGTATATAAGAGCCCAAGAACTCACAGAGTTCTGCCTGCCTCTGCCTCAGAAGTGCTGCAGTTAAAAGCATGTGTCTGGGGATGGAGAAATTTCTCAGTGGTTAAGATCTGTTCTTCCAGAGGTCCTGAGTTCAATTCCCAGCAACCACATGGTAGCTCATAGCCATCTCTAGTGGGATCTGATGCCTCTTCTGGCATAAAGGCATGCATGCAGATAGAGCACCCAAAGACATAAAATAAATAAATAAATCCTTTTTAAAAGCATGTATTTGGCTCCAATTATTCTTTAAAAGGCATCAAAAAGAGAGAGGAAACTTAGCAATGAATATGACAAAAAAGAACCTAAAACCTATGGTCTAAAAAGCAGAAAATGTTATTGAAAAAAGTTAAAGATGGAGATAAAAAGAGAGCTACCACATGTTCATGGGTAAGCAGCCTGATTTTTATGATGATTCGTTCATCTATTTAAAATCCAGTACTACAGGCTGCCTTGAGTTTACTGAGAACTCTATTACCATCTGTCTTTGATAGTTTTAAAATGACAATTGTTGGGGAATATTCAATCACACTGTGAACCCCAACCTTGCCTTTGCATTAATTAAATAAAATTAATCTTGGGTCAGGAGGCTGAGTTAGCAACTAGTTGACAGAAAGCAATCATAGAGCCTCAGAGGGCATTTGGGAGAGATAGAAAGATACACTAGAAGAAGTAGGGAGGAGTTTTGAGAGGCACAGGCTCTTCTGTTTCGGCAGAGCATAAGGATGGGCTTTGGGAGGACACCAGCAAGAACAGAAGGTTCGCTAGGTGCTGCTCAACCTCTCTGAGCTAGCAGGTTTTCACCCCAGCCTTTGAGCCTCAAGCTTTATTTATAAACAGAACAGTAGAGATTTAGTTAAAGCTACCTTTAGTGTAGCAGCAAAGCCAGTGCCTGCAGGAAGAAAATTCCCGCCAGGCTGCATAGAGCCTGAGCAGCTAGGTCTCTGGTAGAGAAGCAGGCTAGTAACTGTGGAGCTGCGATTGCTGCTGAAATAGCAGTCGATTAAGGCACAGCCCCTGTGCTGGAGATAAAACAATCGATCTTCTCCACACTCATTTATGTTCAGCATAACGTATCATCCTTATCAGTATAATGTATAATCCTTATCAAAATCTCAAGCAGCTTCTCTGCAGAAATTAACAAGACGATTCCAATATTCATTTCAGAACCCAAGGGGCTCAAAACAATCTTGAAAAGGAAAGCAAAGTTATAGAACTCAAACTTCTGATTGTGATGTTCCCTCCAAAATTATAGTGACCAGGACAGTCTGGAGAGAACACAGAACTGAGACTCCAGAAACAGACTTTCATGTACAGCAAACTCATTCTCAACCTATGCCAAGATAATTCACTGAGGATAGCATCACTTCTCAACAAATGATGCTGGGGCAACTGGATATTCAGAAGAAGAGTGGAAAGAGGGGGGAAAACCAAAGGATCAGAAATCTAAATATAGGGACAAAAACCATAAAAATGCTGAAAAAAACATAGGAGTCTAGAGAGATGTCTCAGCAGTTAAGGACCCAGGTTTGATTCCCAGCACACACATGGTGGTTCACAACCATGAGCGACCTAGTTCCAGGGATCTGATGACCTTTTCTGGTCTCCATGGCTACTACATGCATGAGGTACACATACACAGGCAAAATACACACACAAAATAAAAGAAATTGAAAAAAAATCACAGGTATAAATGGACTAAGGCACTGAGTTCTTAGAGATGACATCAAAAAAATAATAAACAAAGAAAATACGGATATCTTTAAGATATAAAACTTTTGTATAGCAAAAGTTATCATAAAAATGGAAAGAACTTTAGAATACAGAAAAATTTTGAGGGGCTGGAGAGATGGCTCAGCGGTTAAGAGCATTGCCTGCTCTTCCAAAGGTCCTGAGTTCAATTCCCAGCAACCACATGGTGGCTCACAACCATCTGTAATGAGGTCTGGTGCCCTCTTCTGGCCTGCAGGCATACATACAGGCAAAATATTGTATATATAATAAATAAATAAGTATTTTTTTAAAAAAGAAAAATTTTGAAAGTCATACATCTGAACAAAAAGAATACATAAAGAATCATTGCAAATCAACAATAAAAAGCCAAACTTTAAAAAATTGGAAGACAATTTGATGTGGGATTATTCTCTGAATGCTGCAAATACCATTGGTTAATAAAGAAGCTGCTTTGGGACTATTGCAGCACAGAATAGGGCAAGGTGGGAATTCCAAGCAGATAGAGGAGGAGAGAGAGGCAGAGGAAGAGAGAAGCCATGTAGCTGCAGCAAGAGACAGACGCTAGACGCCAGACAGAGCCTCACCAGTAGGCCACAACCACATGGCAATACACAGATTAATAGAAATGGGTTAATTTAAGATAAAAGAGCCAGCTAGAAATATTCATAAGCTAATAATAATAAGCTTATTAAGTAGTATTTTAATTAATACAGCTTCTGTGTGTTTCTTTCAGGTCTGGGTGTCTGGGAATGAACAAGCAGCCTCCGCCAACAACAATCCAAATGGACATTTCTCCAAAGAAGATGCATGATTGCCTAGAGACCCCATGAAGAACAGCAATCGACCATCCAGAAACAAGACCCAAAGCACACCAGTCACCACTCCCCATCTGCTAGGAAGGCTCTAATCAATGACAGACAACAGGTACTGACCACGATGCAGAGACACTGGAACATCACACTCCAGGGTATGAAGCAGCACACCTACTTCAGTAAATGGTCTAGCTGTACCTCAAATGAGTAGACAGAGACACACTGGACCGAACAATGCCACTCCAGGTTTAGACTTATGGAATTAAAGTACCGTCTACACAAACGTTTGTCCAGACACATGCAAAGCAGCATTCTTCACAACAAAAAAAACAAATAGAAAACAGTTCCCGTAGCAACCAAGTGATGCACAGACAGCTAAAGTGTGATGTGACACAGAACGTCATAGACAGGACATAGCTGGAACAGGCAGAGCTATGAAGAAAACTAGACCGTGTGTGCCTGGGGCCTGGGACAGGGGAAGGGTGGGGGAGTAGAAAAGAAATGGGAAGTGATTATTAGTGGGTGCAGAGGCTTTGACATGACAAAAATGTTAAAAATTGATTGTGACAATCGTCCACAATTATGAAACTATACTAGCACCCACCGCATTGTAGGTTTCAAATGTAAGAGTCATTGTGAACCCTATCTCCAAATAATAATGAGACCAATGCCTAGAATTTGAGTCTGAACTTCACACTTCCCAACTGAGAGACATTCGTTGAGTTGCTTAACTGCTCTCATTCCTCAACTATCAGTAAAAGAGTGAAATTAAATGGCACCAATTTCTAATGTCATTTCAAAACTAAATTAACATCTGTAAAGTGATGAGAATAGTGTGTGACCCAAACCCATCTGTGTGGTAACTAAAGTAACTTCATATCCATTTATTAAATACTTACCATATTAGCGTGCTAATAATGGCTGCTATCACAAATTAGCACAAACAAGACAATTTACTCTCTCAAAGTATTTGAAGTCTGGGGATAGGAGATAGTTCAGTGGGTAAGAGTTCACTGTGAGAGCATGGGGACCTGCGTTCAAACCTGCAGCACCCATGTAAGCAGTCAGGCATAGCTGGGAATGCCTATCTTGAGCAGGAGAGACAGCTGATTGACCTGCCGGCAAGTAAGCTCCTGGTTCAGCCAGAGACCCTGCCTTAATAAACATGGTGGACAGATTTTGAGGAAGTCATTAACATGAACTTCGAGTATCAACCTATGCCCATACATGTGCAAACACATGTACACCCCCCTACACACACACATACACACACACACACACAGAGTAACATGCTCTCAAACTTAGTGAATGCATGTACACTATAATTTCACATGGAGGAAAATTATAACTGGAGATGAATTAAAACACTTACAACATAATTAAAGAGATTAAACTGATTAATATAAATTTTATATTTTAAAAATAATAAATTATATTCATAAGTATTCACGGGTTTATAAAAATTCATTATGTTTATTTACAAGGATATTTCAGATATTATAAAACCCTATTCTCTAACTACTAAGAAGCAAATGAAAAATTAATAATAATCTAAACAAAAATAGGAATCATTTAGAACTTAAAACATATTATCATGGGTTAAGGAGGTAATAAAAATACAGTATCAAGCTACTTATAAACTACAAAGCTGTTTTAAAAATATGTTGGATACAGTATCAAACTACTTATAAACTACAAAGCTGTCTTAAAAATGTGTTGGATGTCTTCATAAAAACAGTATAAAATATTATGAAAACACTAGGAAGAGATTCCACAAAAAGTATGGCAGAAGATTGGTGATGGTTCACTCACAGAAATTAAATTAAAAACATAAAATGCAAGCCAGTAATAAATGGGCAAAGACTGCAGATATTATGCAAAAGACTAAACATACTGTGTGAAGAGTACCATAAAGACTCCTAGTAACTAAAAAAGTTACAAAGACTTTTAAAGTTGATGCAATTAGTTTTAACCAATCATGAACACTGCAGAGGATGCCAGAAAACAGGGAGTGGCAGTGGAACGAATGGCCCATGCCTTGGGAACCAACTTGGTCTTGGGAGGGTAACTTAGCAATGGTGACGGAGAACTTCAGAAAATATTTATGGGTTTTAAACCAGTAATCCTATTTCTAGGATTCTATCCTCAGAGTGCACCCCTACTTACAGGGAAGAAGTTCCTGCATAGCCGTGTATTAGGGGCATTGCAAAAGATGGACATTGTTAAATCTACTACATGACTGTGAAATGTGCGCTACAAATGGAAAATACCTGTGATTCACGCCCTGTCTAAAGCCAGACTTTAAAACTGTACACAGCCTGATAATCATGGCGCTATCAATTTCCTTCAAGGTAGTACTCGGGGACAGGTGAAATGAGAGGGGCAGAGCCCCCCCAACTCTCGAGGCCCTCTCCTCACCCTAATTTGGGTTGCATGGAGTCCTCACAGTTTGCACTAGACCACTGGCGTCCTTGTGGACACAGATGAACTGTACACACACTCTGTATGAGGCCAAAAGAAACATCTCTGAAATGATTCCTTGAATTTTGACCACAAAAAATAATTCCTTACATTCCTTCATCTTCTACTTTCTTATACTCTACCTCAAGGGCATTAGTCTTTTTTTTTCCTCCCATTTTGTTTTGAACTGTCATTGTTACTTATTTTCTCCTTTTATAAAGCATTTTTCCTTGCCAGGCTTGGTGACACATACCCATATTCCAACACCAGGGGTCTGAGGCAATAGGATCCCAGGCCTCGAGTGTGTGTGTGTGTGCGTGTGTGCAAAAGACATTTTGTCTAGGTAAAAAAACTATTATATAAAACAATAAAAATTTCAAAAAAAACAAAGGAAACACCTCTTCATGTTGATCAAGTTCTATAATTTGGTCTCTAAAGTCACTTTGATAGTACAGAATCAGAAAAGTACAAGTTGTGTTATGTCAGACATCTTCCTCAGCTTCATCTCTCCAACAATGTTTTCTGCTCAGAATCCCCTCAATTTCCCAAACCTAAAGAAATCCCAGCATTCTTCTCTGAATCCACTTTCCTACCTTTGCAACTGGGATCCTTCCCACAGACCATGCCCAATGTTCAAGCCCTGGGTCTCTGCAGCCCCCACCTCCCCTGAGACTTCTAGGTCCAGCACAGGATTCTGTAGGCAGCCACGCGTCAACTTCAGGCCCTGCTCAAGCAAAAGTGGAGACTAAGGGACGCTAAGGGGACCTGGGAGCTATGGTGAAATGCAGAGATGGCTCAGCTGTTAGGAGCATGTCCTTTCCTGCAGAGGAACTGTGTTGTGCTCCCAGCACCTATGTCAGTGGCTCACAACTGCCTGGACCTCCAGCTTCAGGGGGTCCAATGCCTCTGGCCTCTATGGGCACCTGCAGTAACATGCATATACCCACACAAACACACACACATGCACACAACTAAAAATAACAAACCTTTTAAATGCAAAAATATTTATGAGCTCTAACAGAAGGCCTTTCTCTTTGTTCTGCAGTAGATTGTGTGCTGAAAAGGCGGGAGAAAAAGTTATAGCCAACTAGAGGCTGAACATCCTGTTGTAGGGCATATGTTTTTCTGAAAGTAAAAATGAATTAGGCTTCCCATTATCCTGCGATGGCTTGGTTACTCGGTGGCTCCCCACGGCAGCTCAGAGAGTATGGGGTGAAGGAGGGGTGAAGGGTGGATCCATGGGTACCAAATAAGCCCCAGGACTAAGAGATGACCTTCTGACACAGTCAGTCAGATTGCTATGGAGGGTCAGCATCACCACCTGGCCTGTGAGAGGATGGTACGACCTCAGCCACACCCCAGAGCTTCTGAGGGGGTCTGAATTTTATTATCTTCAAAGATGCATATGCATGTTAAAGTCTAAAAACCTCAATCCCAGAAAAAACACAGGCATGCACATATGCACACACGGACACACACAAGTAAGCTCATGCCTCCCCTCTCCCTTCCGTCAAATCGTCAAGATGCCTGATGATTCTTCATCACAAGGGCTACCCTCAGTTCTGGCCTCTCTCTAAAATATCTGAAGGAATAAACTGTACATAAGTTCCCACAGGCCTCGCCATCACCCCGCACAGGCCGAGCCCAGCACACCTGAATTAAATTCTCCCTTGGTCATAACTACTGATTAGAATAGAGAAGCAACTGTAACACCACAGGGGAGGAAAAGACGCTTTGGCCAATTAAAAGCAATTGAAATTGCAATCGCTACTGCCAGATGTACCTTATCACTTACTCTGTTGCTATGGAGGGAAATCATGATTAAGGACATCATTTAATATGCAGCTGATCACTCTGTAAATGTTTACTTAATTGCATGGTTGGTCATCCCTAACTCTCTACAATTGTCAGGACTGGCCACAACAATGGTCAGACTCCCTGCAATTCTGCCTTCGAATCTCCAGGATAGGAAGCAAATAGGTCCTGCTTGGAATGTGGAAACGAGAGGGAGCTTTTCACTCCACAGCCCAAGCTGCAGCTTTAGTAAAATGAAAAATTCCCTGGGTGTTAATTGACTGGGAAGGAAGGGGCTTTCTGTGGGCACTGTACTTCATTTAACCTTGTAAGGCCAACTGAAAGCGGCCCATTGAGAAGTGTTCTGAGAAGTCACCACTCCGAGCTGTGTTCCTCATGGCACTGCCATCAGACTGCGCTTGTGGCTCTCAGGAGGTGAGGACTCGTCTGCGGCTGCTGGTTCAGGCTTTGCTAGTTCAGGCTTTACAGACTGACCGCTTGGCTAAACACGGTCCTTCTGCCTCCTACCAGCTGTGTGACTCTGGCTGAGTGACTTCCTTCCATAAGGTGACAAACATATATCAATACCAAAGAGTTGATGAGAAGATTAGATGAGATGACATACATAAAACATGACAATGCCTGGCACTTAATAATCAATGTGAGCTATTATTAGCACTCGACAGAGTCTGGCTTCCATTAGAATTGGTTTCGTATGTCTCCCTTCCCTACTACATCATGTGCAGACTGTTTATATCCCAAGGAGCTGGCACAGGTACTTACAAATGGCAGACAAACAATATTTGTCAAATCGCTTTGAAGGTATGCCAGGAAGAGGAAAAGAGGGTGCTGGGAACAAACAGTGTACATTATGATTTTACCCAGGGCCAGGCTCGGCAATGTTTGCATTTCTTTCATTACCATAATACACTCAGACAGCAAGGGTTCTAGAAAGTGGGACTAGAGAGGCACTATCAAACCAGGTGTTTTGTTCAGAGACAGCAAAGGTATGCTAGGAGATATCTAGAAAGCTCCACTTTGGTGTCTGGCTGAGTAGGGAGAGAGGTTGAAGTTCATCCAGAGTTCTACTGAACAAACTGGGTACCTTGGCATGAAGTCACATGGTCAATTAAGACCATCAACCTAGAGGTAGGGGGCATTTTGTTTTTCTGAGTATCTACCAAGAAAGTTGTTTGTGGACTGGTTAGGAGTTACACACATCAATGGGCGGGGGGGGCATACTATAAACTCAAAGGTCCCTTGTAAACCCTTTGGGCTCTTGAATGGATATCAACTATAATAACAATAGCCTATTAGATACTGATTGAGTGCCCACTAAGGAGCTCAAGGTGCTTGTGGCTAACAAGAACTTCTAGACTTGTCTGTGAAGCCCCACACTCTAGACGAAACTAGCATCTTCTCTGAGAGGCTAGTTACCAAGTCCAAGGACTTCTCCTTGTGGCTTATGAGCACCAAGCTGATTCATAATAAGGACATCAGAGACCTGTTGTGGACCTCGTGTGGTGAAACTGCTAGCCCAGCCACAGGCCACTGACTGTCTTGTGGCTCTTACTGAATCAGTACCTAGGCTCAGGATTCTTGCTGAATGTCACCCAGCTCCACATCTTCTGAGGCTACTGTGCTAGTTCCGCAGCTGCCTTCTGCCCTTCTATCATGACTGAGGCCCCTCTCCTACCCCTCTGCCTGCATGGACAACAAAGTGACCATGACTTTCAAGGCTGGGGACAAAAAGGGGCGCTGGATATCATACATCCAAAGATGAATATAGAAGTTATCATTTGGGGCTGGAAAATGACACAGAGATAAGGAAAATAGGCGGGTATGATAAGTGCCATCTTAAACATTAAAGGTAAGGTATTGTAGAAACATGCACGGCAGGCACTGATCTAGGTAAGGTATTGTAGAAACATGCACGGCAGGCACTGATCTAGGTAAGGTATTGTAGAAACATGCACGGCAGGCACTGATCTAGGTAAGGTATTGTAGAAACATGCACGGCAGGCACGGATCTAGGTAAGGTATTGTAGAAACATGCACGGCAGGCACTGATCTAGGTAAGGTATTGTAGA
>PVIU01007919.1:0-87599 GCA_004026605.1 Ondatra zibethicus | reverse complement strand
GGACTGAGCTCCCAAGGCCCAGTTGAAGAGCAGAAGGAGGGAGAAGATGAACACAGAAGTCAGAACCGCAAGGGATTCGTCCACCCATTGAGATGGTGTGCCCGATCTAGTGGGAGCTCACCAAGGCCAGCTGGACTGGGACTGAACGAGCATGTGATCAAAACAGACTCTCTGAATATGACTGACAATGGGGACTGACAGAGAAGCCAATGATAATGGCACTGGGATTTGATTCTACTGCATGTACTGGCTTTTTGGGATCCTAGTCAGTTTGGATTCACACCTTCCTAGGCCTGGATGGAGGCCAGAGGGCCTTGGGCTTCCCACAGGGCAGGGTAACCTGCCCTCTCTTAGGACTGGAGGGGAAAAGGGGAGGGGGAGTGGGGGAGCGGGAGGGAAATGGGAGGAGCGGAGGAGGTGGAAATTTTGAATGTTACTATTTATAATGCAATAATAAAAAATTAAATGTGGAAAAAAAGTATGCTTATCCGTAATTCCTGATTTTAAAAAAGGGGATTAATTATACCCAGGTTAAATCATTAGTCTTTTAGTGGTTAGACCAGGTTGAAGGAAGACATGGTGGAAAATCCTGATCCAAAAGAGAAACACCATCAGCATCAGAAAGCTAGGAACCAGGTCTTGTTAACATGTTTGGAGTGGATAATCCCAGCAGGGCCAAGCAAAACTGGGAGTGTAAATTAGACTGTCTGTTTCTTGCTGACTAAACTCTGCATGCTGCAGTTTAAAATGCTTGTTTCTTATCTAGAAAAACATCTGCTTTTTGCTGCTAAAAGCAGGATCCTGAGGGAAGTGGTGATCTTTCCCAAGGCAACTTGATTAATAGCAGGCTTCCAAATCTTAGCTAAGAGACATTTTGAAGCCAGAAGCACTGAGTAAATGTTTCCATAAATAATCTGGATATATATTTCCCTTATCTTCAGAGTTTTAGACAGTGGCACTTGGAGATGTTTTTTGTCTCCCATAGCATCTGTACCTAATGCTATTTTACAAGTGATGCTTGCAGACCACCACACATCAGGGCACTGGGCAGAAAGATGAAATGCCATCTGAATGGGGCATAATATTTAAATGACCATAACATGTTAACTAGACTAAAAGGTTGCTCTCAGGAGTTTCCTTCATTTCAGTACAGTGAAAATGCAATAAAACTATTCTCAACTACAAAGAGATAGGCAAGAGAGCAGAATGCAATATGCGGTGCACAATCCTTATGGGGGGTGAACAGAAAAACGCTTCAAGCATAAAGCACTATTAGTTGGCTGGTTTTTATAATCCTAGACTATATACACCAAGGCACTCACTTTGTGAAACTGCCCTGGGGCCAAAATGCTCATCAGGTGTTGCTAACTTCTGTACTTAGAGTTCCTGTGCCTTTGACCTCAGCTGCTCAGATTTCTGTCTCCCAGGCTTTCTTCATACCTAAGAGATATGTGTGGAAGACGGTCCTGGTTTCAGAGGGGACTCCGGTGTGGAAGACCCATCGTTTTTCTGTAAAAACATTCCACTTTCTTCCTAATAAGTCTTGAATCAGGTAATTCATTGCACTGTTGGCAGATGACTTCAGCTCATCTTCACTTTGTAAATGATCTTATGAATTATAACAACCTGGTGGTGTTATTATAACGACAAACTGAAAATACACTCTGAGGTGAGAGCAGAAACTGAAATAAGAAGACAAAGAAAACAGAGGAGAGAGAAACAGGAACTAGGAAGTCTGTTAAAAAAAAGAAATGTGAGACCTGGGTGCCTGACTCCTAGGCATAAAACTTTGAGCAAATCTTGACATGACTATCACTGTAAGAGCTGGAATTTATAGTGTTTACATGAACTGGGCCCTTTACACGGCTTATCTACTTTAATCCTCAGAGCAACTTTCCAAGCAAAATCCTATTATATCACTTTCCAGCTAGAGAAACCAATTCTGAAAACTTAGGTTCTACAACTAGTGGATATGAGACCCCAAGATTTTCACCAGCTACAAAGGCATTGACTTAAAATCACCCACCCTTTCTGCAGTCACGAAAATCACGCTTTTTCTGCAGTCACAAGAAGGTATGCTTTTAGCTTTTCGCCACAATAGCTTGATGGCAAATAATAATATTAATAAATAGTTTACTTCTCCTGGGTCTAAGTAACCTAAAGAGTCACAAATCTTTGTTGGGCTTGGTGGTGAAGTTATCAACATCATGGCTGATGCACAGTAGCTTCACTGCAATGCCTGGCTGTGCTCCGTGTGGCCTCTCATCTGGACAGACAAGGCTAAGCTTGTCCCCAATACAGAGCAGGGATCCTGAGAAAGAAAGTGTGGATGTCCTCCTGTGCCCTTGGCTCCAAGCCTGGCACATCACTTACACTACATTCTATTATTTAAAATAAGTTACAAGACCAGCTCAGATTGAAAGTGGACTAATAGACTATAAAACCACATCAAAAATGGCACATATCTTGTGTAAATAATTTTGTAAACTGCAAACTACCATACCACTGGGTCCTTAACTAAAATCTGCTGTCACTTAAAAATGCCAGTAGCTCTACAGATTCGAGGACAGCTTGAGCTGAGTTTACAGAAAGGTGACAGTATCATGTGTCAGGCTTTCCCTAAGTACTGTGAATTCAGATGATGTGTCCCCATGCTTCCCCGGGTCCTTACCCTGAAAATCAATCCACACTTACATTCTACTAAATTAGGAATGCTTCCAGAATATTAAAAAAAATCAAGAAGAAAAATGTCTGAGCTGGGTGTCACTTCTAGCTGGCCTCTCTGAAAGTACACATTCCATCATTTTTATTGAGGTATCGTGTTTTCTTTCTCAAATCAAATCCCAGGTTTATAGTTTACAACACTTCATAATTCCCCTCTACAGGACCCTGGGACACAGCCTGGAAGGGCATCAAGCTAGCCCTGGCATTTATGCAAGGCCATGAAATTTAGCGTGATTGGGACAAAAAAAAAAAGGTGATGTAACAAGACTCTAGAGATTACAACTTTTCTGTCTCAGAACTGTTCATATTTGTTAAGTCTCCTGTGGACAACCACAAAACAAGCCCGGAAAGCTTGTGAGCCCTTTCTACAATATCACACAATCTCTGGAGACCATTTATTCCCACTGCAGCTGGCTGCACAGTGGTATCAGTCAGGGAGACTTGAAAATCCCCATGTTTGAGTTACACCCCAGGACAATTCAGTCACCAGGCTTGGGACACAGCATCAGCATCATTGTGAGGCATCCCAAGTGTTCTCAAGGTTGAAAACTACTCCAAGGACCATGCCTTTTTTGTTTTTTTTTTTATTTTGGCCTAAAATAAAATGGAAATTTTTGTACTAGACTCCAATATGTGAGAGGTTATAGGTCTATTTCTTTCTTTGATTTGGAGTCTGTTCCATTAAATTCTTTTAAAGCAATGTATAGTAAAAGATCCTTTGGGGTCAGAACTGCAATTATATACCTGCTCTGTTACTTGATTTGGATCAAGTTATTTAACCTGTTTAAGCTCTCTGGGTTTTTGTTTCCCTCTAAGATATATGATATAACCATTCCTATTTAATGAAATATTTTAAAGAACAAAATAAATATATAAAATGCTCCATTATAGGTAATAAACACCAGCTACTTTTCCCCTAAGGATTCTTGATGGAGCTGCTTACATTCCTGAGGGCCAGTAGCAAGCTGAAACAAAAGGAAGGAAGAAGACTCAGTGTTTATTAATGGATTTGTACACAGTGATGGAACCCAGTTGTTCACTTTCACATATTTCAGGGAAACCTGCTTCTGCTTCCCTCATGGCCAAATAGTCCCTTATATCTGCATGCTGGGATCGACACCACAGGGCACCTAAATGTCCAGACACACTATTAGTTGGTGTTTATCTGTTTTTATTCATCTATCCAATAGGCCTGATCCAGCAGGTATGGGAGAAAGGCCACAGAGGGAAGTATGGCCAAGCAGACAGCCTTGGGCTGCTTGCCACAGAAGCAAATGATGAAAATAGACCGCAAATCATTGCAGTGATAATGTGGGTGGGGTGGAATAGTAGAATCACTTTCATTGCCACTCGTGAGTCTCCCAGTGAAGTCTCCAGCTGCACTATGCACAGGAGTGCAGTTACATGGCTGTTAACTTTAAACAATCTGCTACCACAGAGCAAATGTGCTTTTTCCACTCTTTTCTCTCCCTACAAATAAAAGATGAACTTCTGTGTGGGGAGAGGAGAATATATTTTTAATGACCAGATGTTATCTTCCTTCTGGTTCATTTTTTTAATCAGAGGAAAATCTTTACAAATTAAGGTCGAATAGACAGGAGCAAACCAGAAATTAATTTTTTTAATACTGTTGATTAATTACATACAACCAAATGCTTTTCTTTCAGTGCTTGAAATCAAATGCAGGACTTTGTGCAGGTTAAGCAGTAATTCTACAACTGAGCTATAGTCCAATCCATATATTTATATTGTAATTTCAAAATCACCAATGTTGGTACAAATGTGTCTCCCTTGGTAGCTTCCCACCCCACATGCTAAAATAAGTCATGTGGTTCTGTGGGATAATGCTCTTGTGCACTATAAAGATTTGTCACTTGTATTGATTTAGCAAAACGCTGATTGGTCAGTAGCCAGTGAGGAAGTATAGGTAGGGTAACCAGACTAGAAGAATTTTGGGACAATAAATGGTAGAGCTGCAGTCACAAGCAAGATGCAGAGGAAGAAACATGAGAATACCTTCCTAAGAAAATGTACCAAGCCATGCTGCTAAACATAGATAAGAATCATGAATTAATTTAAGTTGTAAGCTAGTTAGCAGTAAGCCTGAGCAATAGTCCAAACAATTTATACTTAATATAAGCCTCTGTGTGTATAATTGGGACTGAAAGGCTGAGGAACCAGACAGGCAGAAACTTCCATATACAATAAGGTTTATCTCCTCAACCTAGGTCAAATACACTGCCTTTAATTCTTGCATGACATACCATTATCAGACAGAGGTGATTAATCTGTGTTGGCACAGTTTTCCTTACCTACATTTTATTTCTCACTCATCCAAGTATTTCCTCACACTAATGTATTTGGCTTCCATGTATAGGGAATATCCAACCAACCTTTAAGTCTGTGAAAAATGGAATGGTCTTGATGCAAAGTAGTTCTTAATGTGTGTTGTAATAGTCATTAATCGTTTGTGTCAGTAAAACTAACCCTGCCACTAAAAAAAATAAATTATCCACTTCTTTATATATTTGAATATCTCCATCTTCCTCATTAGAGGTCTATAAATACAACACTCATCAAAATCCTCAAGGCAAATTACAATTGGCAACTATGCAGAGTAAAACTCGACAGTCCACCCTTGCTTGCCAAATGACCAATGACTCTGTGAGGGGCGTTTCAGGATCCACTTTACAGACAAGCCAAAGCATAGCCACTACCTACTTTTATACTCAGGTACTTATTTACATAGCCACACACATAATTTGCATACTTTCTGGGGCTGCTTTCTACTCCAAAGGCAGAATTGATTGTGACTAGTCTACAAAGCCAAAAGCATTTCTTATCTGTCTCTTTCCAGAAAGTTTGCCCACCCTTTGTCTCAAGAGTATGCATCATAAGACAGACATTGCTACAAGCTAGGTGACCTGTCCATAGCGAAGGTCCCTGCACATTCCTCACATCAGCAATCTTTGTCACCATCTCAACCACAGAGCTGCTTTTCTGACTAAAGTCCTCAGACAAAAGAAAGGCATAAACTTGGGACTTATTTATTGATAAAGCTGAAAAGGTCCTAAAGAGGAACAATATCTAATTTTCCAGGGAAGGAAGCTGAAATAAGTCTCTCAGCATTGTCAGTGAAGAGCATTCAGATACCCTGCAGCAGGTTAGTTTAATTAATAAGATACTCTGGGAAGTTAGTCTGTTCCCAGGAGGAGCAAGAGTTTGCACACAATATGCATGCATTAATAGCTCCATTGATGGGAATCCTCCATTCTGATTTATTCCCTGGAGCTCTCGAAATACTCAATAACCCAGTACATCTCCATCAATTTTATTAGGAAATGATGTGCAAGCATAAAAGAACACCTTTGAAACAAACTTTGTTGATTAAACAGACACCAGAGAAAGTTCCAGCACACATTATGTGATTATTTACCTCTTCCAAGTCTTGAATTTTTTCTTACATATGATAGTCCATATGGAGTACGAGTTTGACTTTTAAGGCATCCACCTCCTCCTTGAAGTTTAAGATAGAGACTAGTTTAATTCTGCTGTGTCACAATATTGACCACAAGAGAAAGAAATGCTGGGTGGTTCCTTGTCTCTGATACAGCCTGACAACTATTCTTACATCATTTACTTTTCCTCCAAAAGTTCTTTGAAACTCATTCCCAAATAGGAAAGTTCAGACACAAAACTAAAAAAGAAAGGTAGTTAAGGACTGTAAGACCTAAAACTCACAGTTGCCCCTCATTTTATTGTTTAATACTCAGCACTGTGATGGGCACTAGGGGGAACAAAGAGGCATCAGACATGCTCCCAAGGTCATGCCGCACATTGGAAAGCAACAAGAATTAGGAACACAAAGCAAAACCCACAATATAGTGAAGGATGCTGACCAAACACCCAGGCCAGACTGTCTCTGTACTTTAAAATGGGAGTCAGTGACATGAAAGAGGGGGAGGGATGTGTGCCGGCTAGTTCCATGTCAAGTTGACACAAGCTAGAGTCCCTGGGACTCAACTAAGAAAATGCTGCTGTAAGATCAGGCTGTAGACAGGCATGTAAGCTGTTTTCTTAAGTAGTGATTGATATGGAAGGGCCCAGTCCATGGTGGGTGGGGTTGCCCCTGAGCAGGTGGTCCTGGGTTCTCTAAGAAAGCAGGCTGAGCAAACCAGTAAGCAGCACCCTCCATGGCCTTTGCATCAGTTCCTGCCTCCAGGTTCCTGCCCTATTTGGATTCCTATCCAGACTTCCTTCAAAAATTGAGTACAACATGGAAGTAGAAACCAAATAAACTCTTTTCTTCCCAACTTGCTGTTTGGTCATGGTGTTTCATCACAGCAATAGTAACCCTAATTAAGACAGGGAGTGAGCATGAAGTTTGATGTTCAAAGACAGGGAAGTAAAAGAAAACAAAAAGTATTTTTTTAAGTGGCTGAACAGTGAAGCATCCTTGGAGTCTTGAGTGGGAGATGAGCATAGAAAAGAAAATTGGTACCTTAAAGCTTCTCCAATGTGCACCCTACAGTAAACACTTTTGGTGTAGGAGGTCCTTCTGTATTTCTGTTGCTTTCATTGGTTAAATAAAGAGACTGCCTTGGCCTTTTGATAGGGCAGCCCTGAGGTGGGCATAGTAGACAGAACAGAATGATGGGAAGATGGGAACTGTGGCAGCCACCATGGTTCTCCTGCCCGAGACAGATGCTGGTTAGGAATCTTTCCCGGTAAGCCACGACCTCGTGGTGACATACAGATTATTAAAAATAGGTTAAACAAATATGTAAGAGTTAGCCAAGAAGAGGTTAGAACTAATGGGTCAGGCAGTGTTTTAAATGAATACAGTTTCTGTGTAATTATTTCAGGGGTTAAGCTAGCCACGCACCAGGAACGTGGCCCGTGCTTTTTACTACACACTTTCTTTTCCTGATTTCTAGCATAGTCACCTAGACATGCTTTTTGACTGATGACCTTGTCTTGAAGCTTAACTCTTAGCAATTATCAGGAAGTTCTTCTGGCTCTAGTCTTCCATCAGTATCCAAATCTGATTGCAATATCCTCAATTGCAGGATCATCTGCTTCTGTCTGAATGCTTCTTGTGATGGCAAATTTACTGCCCTGAGGTTCAGTTTATTCGAAAGTTCTGTGTGGCAAACTGGAAAGCATGTCCACGACTTCTTCTTGACTTCGATAAGACATGGGCCAGAGACTCTCCCCTGAGGAAAGTTTCAAATCACTATAATTAGAGCCCAAAGATTAGAGGTAAAAATGTACACAATCTAAAGCTGATCAATGCACTATTCAATATGCAACCAACCACATCCCCAGGTACAGTTTAATTCTGACTTTCTATGTATCCCAAGCAAGACCAAAGGTATTGGAAATCAGTAGCATCTCAAAAAGAGCTTGAACTTACGAACTCTGGGAACAAAGAAGGCTAGAGGAAAAGGCAAAAAGAGGATCCTGATTAAAATCTGAGCCAGTGACACAGCTCAGCAGGTTTGGTGCATACTGTACAAACTCAGTGCCCTAAGTTCAGTGTCTAAAATCCATGTAAAGGTGAAGCAAAGAAATGACTCCATAAAGTTATCACATAACACACATAATAATAACAATAATAATAATAATAATAGGTAGAGAAAGGAAGTCCTAGAAGCACAATCATGCACAATTGTGCACAATCACAATGCAGTGATCCAATGATCCACAGGGCACGAGGGAAGCTTATAAAATGTGACAAACATACCATAAAGGCCCTTTATGCTGTTTATTAAAAAGGCAGTCATAATCTGAATCAGAAAATAGACTGTTACTCATTGCAGAGAGAAGACAGAATTATTCAACTCCGATCTTGCTTTCTTCCTTACTCCTAAGAGATACTGCACTGTCTTTTCAGAGGACAGACCATGCATTTTCTGCAAGAAGAGAAGCCAGGGACAGATGAGACAACAGCAAGACTCTGTGACTGCTGCTTTATATGTACTGAAGATTCTGACCAAGATAGAGAAAGAACCTGCAGATTATATCAGAGCCCCAGAGCTCAAACCTCAGAGAAACCAGTGTCAAGGGCTAGAGCTTGGCTAATCCTGTCTCAGGTATCAAAAAATAAAATAAAATAGCTGCAGTCTATAAAATTGGAAAAAAATATACACCGAGAGGCTATGTTGCTAATAAAATACAGAACAAGCTGAGGATTTAGTAGTCAGGTGAGAGAAGGGCAGGGAGCCACAACTAGCAAGAAACTTTCTTTCTTTCTTTGTGTGTGGAAGGAAGGAAGGAAGGAAGGAAGGAAGGAAGGAAGGAAGGAAAGAAAGAAGGAAAAATAGTTGGGAGTAAGCGTAACAAATGAGCCACTGAAGAAATCACAGTGTGTTCATCATATCCTGAATCAGACCAACTCTAAGGGGTAAATGCCATTTTACACATCAGGTAACAAAGGCAAAGACTTCAAAGTCTTCAGATTGTACAACTAGTAACTGACAGAGTTGGGATCTGAACCACTCTCCAGAGCTGCCTCCACAAAGTTCAAAGGTAATGGAGGCAGCCAATGAGGAGGTAAAATAAGCCTGGAAGGCATCGCTAAGACAGGATTAGGAAAGCAGATGGAGGCCATAGGAGAGAAAGGCTCCTTGCTAGAGTTCAGGGGTCATGTTGACAACTCAGAGAGATGGTAAGAAATAAGAGGCCAGATTCAGAGCATCTTGAATGGGACCAAGAGAAGAGCATTTGGTTTCATTCTTGGGGAATTTCCTAGTTGTGTGAGTCTTCTAAGTTTGTTCCTTAATCTTGGGGTCTTTTAAGATATTTTGCTGTAGGAAGTCTTACAGCCAGTGGTTACCCGCCCACTGGAATGTGGCCTCTTATACTATATATGCCAATGTAGAGTATGTGTCCAGCCTATTTTCCGGCTGCAGGATTTGGTTTCTCATCTCCGTTCAAGCAGAGGATTCTGATTTGTGAGTCTACCCCTAAATAAATAACCATCTATTTCTCAATTCTGAGCTAGTGTGGGATTTCTTTTAAGCATCCTTCTTCAATCTTCAATGGAATTTTTCTTGGCAAGTAGTTAAAATCTCTTCAAACACACCAACTACAGAACAAAAACGCAAGGGAGGGGGAGCTTCACTAGCCAAATCCAAGTTCAGGAAAGTGTCCTGCGGGATTCCATATAAGCAGGTATAAGAAGAGTTCCTCTTTTCCATAGAACTTGCAGTAGACACAGCTACTGCACCTGTTACCCACAAGACAATAAGACCTAGAAAGCTCAGGCTACATGTGTGTATCCTATCTCTTCATGTAAGCAAATATTCTCCAATTTGTTTGACCATGACCCACTGTAAGAAATATATTCTACATCCTCAACTATTCTGGATACACAGGCAACCATAAGCATCATATGAGCCCCAGGATATACAACCAAGAGCCTCTGCTCAAAGTCACTTGGCTGACTGGGCAGTCTGTTGGTGGATATCTAGACTGACTCCGTGGCATCTTTGAATAAAATCATATAATTCAGAGAAAATATCCCCCCAAAGACAGACTCATCTGTCATTTTCAATGCGTTGGAGGTAGATGACACTTTTTCCAAATGCAACTCTAAGTGAAGGCAAAGATAAAAGGTGACATCATCATTTGCATCATGATACAGTAAACAGAAGGCATAATTTCTTTACTTTCCATAATGGATCTGCTGTTCTTAAGCCTCTGAACCACCAGCCTACGCATGCGCGCGCACACACACACACACACACACACACACACACACACACACACGCGCACACACACTTCACACTGGGTAGATGGATTAATAAATAAGGAAAGACAGAAGTCGTGCTTTATTTCCAAAAGTTCAGTTTCCATTTGACTGATTCAGTTTCCTGGTTTACTCCTCTCTCGAGATTCTCTATGAGATGGTTGCTTTGAGCGCATAAGCTCAGGGAGCCTATAGATGGTGAGGACGGAAGCCCTATCCTTCACCATCGCTTTGTGGAGGTACTTGGGTAGCGTCCTGGTCTGGATCCACATGAGGTTTTTTTGGTCAGTCCTGTGGCCCATTTCTGCCTCTTTCAGTGCTGGTGTACATACCAGAAAAAACTCGAGGAACATTATCTCCAACAGGCCCAGTGCCCCCCTTCTATCATAACCCCCTTGATTCTCACCAGCCCTGGGGTGTACCTAAAGTTTGGAGATGACACTGCATCCTCCGCTAACCTAGCCACCCAAACTGACCACCCCAGCCCTCATTATAACAGCTCCTTCCAGTATAACTGCCATCCAGAATCCCTAGATAAAAGTGCCTTCTATTCTTTAAAGGGTCCAAGGTCACTGTGCCTAACCAAATAACCATTCCAGCTTGCCATATGCAAAGCATCCAGGTCTCAAATAGAAAACATGACAGGACCCCATCTTTCCTCAGTCTGACAGCTCACTCCTCCTTCTAGACTTTAGCCAGCAAAGATAGCCAGGGCATGCATGCCTCAATGCGTTCACCCATAGTTCCTCACTGTGAGGGACACATGTTCTTTCTCCTTCACTAGGATGCTCCCACTCTTCACTCTCCTCCTCCTCTGGAGTCATGCTTGTGAATGGAGTGCAGAAGGAGAAGACAACATAAGAGAGCAAAACTACTTTAAGAAAGAAACTAAACTCAAAGGTGATTCAAATTACAGTCTCTATTTCATTTCAAATAGGAAACTGCGTGTCCCTGCATGGAGCCAGGAGGGGCATCTCAGAACTCCTGCTACTCTTTGGACTCCCTACTGTTATTTTCAGAGCCAGGAAGGACTCCTAAAGAAAACTGGTAATTTACTGAAACACATTTGGAAACCCACTAACAAGCCCAGGCTAAGGTCTCCAATAGACCCATCCATGGCAATGCCAGTGTTTATATCTGCAATGCTCACATGTCAGCCACTGCAAGGCCTCCTCCCCTCCCTTCTTTCAAGGAAGTCATCAAGACAAATGAGTAAGATGTATGAAATGTATGCCATGGACAGAAACCCCTAAATAAATCCTTGAACTTTTCATTATTACACACAAAAATCAAACATCCCAGAATTTAAAATAGTTAAAATTAGTATTTTGACTACTTTATATCAAAAAAATAATACAGTTCTAACCATGGAGGTGTGTTGGTGTTCACTGTACCTGGGAATGCTATATGGAAGTCACACTTTCACTATTATTTAAAAGAAAAAAATAATAGATCAAAATAACAGAAGACAGTGGAACTCTGAAACACAGCCTGCTACTACACAGAGAGGACCAAGAGGTGAATGACCACCCACCCAGTGGGACACCCCACTCTCTAGGCACTCCATACAGGGGAAAATCACTGGGGCCCTCCCCCACCTGCCTCAGCTTCTCTAGTCAGCCAGCAGGTGAATTTTCTGCAGTTAGGCTGCTCCAACATCCCCATCCCATTCATCAGACCCTTCAAGATACAAGTCCCACTTTGACACCAAACCCTCCTATTTCCCCTCCCTGCAACCTCAATGGAATGCTGAAACACAGCCTGCAACTACACAGAGAAGACCAAGAGAGAGGACCAAGAGAAAGAACCAAGAGTACCAAGAGAGGAACTCTGAAGCACAAGCTGTAACTGCACAGAGTAGACCAACAGAGTGAACCAAGAGAGCAGGCCAAAAGGGACCTCATGACTCCCTGAGACACAGGCATTGACAGTACAGAACAGACCAAGAACAGTTCCCAAAAAAAACAGACAGCCACTGCTAGGATTGGACCAAGAGGCAAAGACACTGCTGGCACCAACTGGAGGAATAGATGGGTAGGTGCCAATGCAAGAATTCACTCAGCAACCAAAAAAGGAACATTGTAACACCAGAACCCAGTGGTCATACAACAGGAAGACCTGATCATCCTAACCCAGAAGAAGCAGAAGAAAACAATTTTAAATATAACCTTATGAGGATGATGGAGATGTTTAAAGAAGAAATAAAAAATTCCTTAAAGAAATGGAGAAAAAGACAAACAAAAAAAGTGGAAGAACTCAATAAATCTCTCAAAGAAAACCAATAAAAAATAATCAAACAGGCGAAGCAAGCAGTTCAAACAGTTCAAGACTTGAAGACTGAAATAGAGACAATAAAGAAAACACAAACCAAGGGAATTCTGAATATGGAAAACCTGGGTAAATGAGCAGAAGCTACAGAGGCAAGCATAGCCAACAGAGTAAAAGACATAGAAGAGAGAATCTCAGGTATTGAAGATACTATAGAGGAAATAGATTCATTGGTCAAAAAAATATTAAATCCAACAAATTCTTAACACAAAATATCCAGAATCTCAGATGAAAAGACTAAACCTAAGAATAATAGGAATAGAAGAAGGAAAAGAACTACATCTCAAAGGCACAGAAAATATATTCAACAAAATCATAGAAGAAAACTTTCCCAACCTAAAGAAGGATATCCCTATGAAGGTACAAGAAGCTTACAGAACACCAAATAAACTGAACCAAAAAAAGTCCCCTCACCATATAATAATCAAAATGCAAAACATACAGAATAAAGAAAGGCTATTAAGTGCTGCAAAGGAGAAAGGTCAAGTAACATATAAAGGCAGACCTATCGGAATTACACACGACTTTTCAAAGGAAACCATAAAAACCAGAAGGTCCTGGATAAATGTGCTGCAGACACTAAAAGACCATGGATGCAAGCCCAGACTGCTGTACTCAATAAAGCTTTCAATCACCATTAATGAATAAAACAAGATATTCCACAATAAAACCAGAATTAAACAATACCTATCCACAAATTCAGCCCTACAGAAAGTACTAGAAAGAAAACTCCAACCCAAGGAAGCTAACTGCACTCACAAAAATACAGGCAACAGATAACCTCATACCAGTGAAACACACAAACACTACCACCAAAATATAACAGGAATTAACAATCACTGGTCAGTGATATCTATTAATTTCAATAGAATCAATTCACCTATAAAAAGACACAAACTAGGAGAATGAATATGAAAGCAGGACTCATCCTTATGCTATATACAAAAAACACACCTCAACCTCAAAGACAGACATTACCTCAGAGTAAAGAGTAAGGGAAAAATTTTCCAATCAAATTGACCTAAGAAACAAGTTGGTGTAGCTATTCTAATATATAACAAAATAAACTTCAAACTAAACTCAATCAAAAGAGATGGAGAAAGACACTTTATACTCATCACAGGAACAATCCATCAAGATGAAGTCTCAATCCTGAATATCTATGCCGCAAATACAAGAGCAATCACATATGTAAAAGAAACATTACTAAAGCTTAAATCACACATCAAACTCCACACACTAATAGTAGGAGACATCAACACCCCACTCTCCCCAATGGACAAATCGACCAGATAGAAATTTAACAGAGAAATAAAAGAACTAACAGATGTCATGATTCAATTAAACTTAACAGAGATCTACGGAACATTCCATCTAAATATAAAAGAGTATGCGTTCTTAGCACCTCATGGAACCTTCTCTAGAATTGATCGCATACTCAGACATCCTCAATAACAAAACAAACCTCAACAGATACAAAAAAAATGGAGTAACTCCCTTTATTTTATCAGACAACCATGGTTTAAAGTTAGAATTTAACAACACTAATTGTAGAAAGCCTACAAACTCATAGAAATTGAACAGTGCATAATTGAGCCACCCCTGGGTCAAGGAAGAAATAAGGAAAGAAATTAAAGACTTCCTAAAATTTAATGAAAATGAAAGCACATCATACCCAAACCTATGGGACACTATGAAAGCAGTGCAAAGAGGAAAGTTCATAGCACTAGGTGCCTACAAAAAGAAACTGGAGAAATCTCACACTAGTGACCTAACAGCACACCTGAAAGCTCTAGAACAAAAAGAATGTCACCCAGGATGGTAGACAAGAGGAAATAATCAAATTGAGGGCTGAAATCAATAAAGTAGAAACGAAGAAAACAATACAAAGAATCAGTGAAACAAAGAGCTGATTTTTGAGAAAACCAACAAGATAGACAAACACTTATCCAAACTAATCAAAAGGCAGAAAGAGAACATCCAAAATAACAAAATCAGAAATGAAAAAGGGGACAACAACAGACACTGAGGATATCCAGAGAATCATTATATCATACTACAAAAACCTGTACTCCACAAAATTATTAAATGTAAAAGAAACGAACAATTTTCTGGATAGGTACCACATACCAAAATTGAATCAAGGCCAGGTGAATAATTTAAATAGACCTGAAAGAAAATAGAAACAGTCATCAAAAGCCTTCCAATTAAAAAAATCCCAGGGCCCTATGGTTTCAGTGCAGAATTCTGCCAGAAATTCAAAGAAGAGCTAATAGCTATACTCCTCAGTGTTCCACATAATAGAAACAGAGGGAATACTGCCAAACTTTTTTATGAGGCTACTGTTACCCTGATATCAAAACTACACAAAGACTCAACCAAGAAAGAGAATTACAGACCAATATCACTCAAGAACATAGAAGCAAAAATACTAAATAAAGTATTGGCAAACCAAATCCAAGAACACATCAAAAAATCATTCATCAGAGATGCAGAGATGGTTCAACATACAAAAATCTATCAATGTAATCCACCATATAAATAAAATGAAAGAAAAAAACATATAATCATCTCATTAGATGCTGACAAAGCATTTGACAAAATCCAACTCACCTTCATGTAAAGGTCTTAGAAAGATTAGAGATACAAGGAACATAATCTAAACATAATAAAAGCAATATACAGCAAGCCTACAGTCAACATCAAACTAAATGGAAAGAAACTCAAAGAGATTACACTAAAATTAGGAACGAGACAAGGCTGTCCACTCTCTCCATATCTATTCAACATAGTTCTTAAAGTTCTGACTAGAGCAATAAGACAACAAAAGGAGATAAAGGGGATTCAAATTGGAAAGGAAGAAGTTAAATTTTCACTATTTGCAGATGATATGAGAGTATATATAAGTGACCCCAAAAACTCTACCAGGGAACTCCTACAGCTGATAAACACCTTCAGTAATGTGACAGGATACAAGATCAACTGAAAAAAAAAAAAACAGTAGCCCTCCTATATACAAAAGATAAAGAAGCTGAGAAAGAAATCAGAGAAGCATCACTCTTCACCATAACCACAAATAACATAAAATAGCTTGGAATAACACTAACCAAAGAACTGAAAGACCTATTCAACAAAAACTTTAAGTCTTTGAAGAAAGAAATTGAAGAAAACACCAGAAAATGGAAAGAGCTCCCATGGTCTTGGGTAGGTAGGATCAACATAATAAAAATGATAATTCTACCAAAAGCAATCTATAGATTCAATGCAATACCCATCAAAATCCCCACACACTTCCTCACAGACCTTGAAGGAACAATACTCAACTTCATATGGAAAAAAAAAACCCAGGATAGACAAAACAATCCTGTACAATAAAGGAATGTCTGGAGGTGTCACCATCCCTGACACCAAGCTCTATTATAGAGCTACAGTAATTAAAACAGCTTGGTATTGGCATAAAAACAGACAGTTTGACTAAAAGAATGAAATTGAAGACCCAGATATCCACACACCTATGAACACCTAATTTTTGACAAAGAAGCTAAAATTATATAATGGAAAAAAGAAAGCACCTTCAACAAATGGTGTTGGTATAACTGAATGTCAACATGTAAAAGAATGAAGATAGATCTATATCTATCCCATGCACAAAACTTAAGTCCAAATGGATTAAAGACCTCAATATAAATCTGACCACACTGAACCTGATAGAAGAAAGATTGGGAAGTAGCCTTCAATGCATGGGCACAGGAGACCACTTGCTAAATATAACAACAGTAGCACATACACTGAGAGCAACAATAAAAAAATTGGACCTCCTGAAACTGAGAAGCTTCTGTAAAATAAAGGACACAGTCAAAAAAAAAGGCAGCCTACTAAATGGGAAAAGATCTTCACCAATCCCTAATTAGACAGAGGACTTATCTCCAAAATATACTAAAAAAAAATTCAAGAAATTAGACATCAAAATTCCAATTAATCCAATCAAAAAATGGGGTACAGAACTAAACAGAGAATTCTCAACATGAGAATCTCAAATGACTGAAAGATACTTAAAGAAATGTACAACATCCTTAGCCATCAGGGAAATACAAATCAAAACAACTATGAGATACCATCTTATACAAGTCAGAATGGCTAAGATCAAAAACACCAATGATAGCTTATAGGATGTGGAGTAAGGAAAACACTCCTACATTGCTGCTGGGAATTCAAACTTGTACAACTACTCTGGAAATCAGTATAGCAGTTTCTCAGAAAATTGGGAATCAACCTACCTCAGGACCCATCAACACCACTCTTGGGCATATACTAAATGGATGCTCAATCATACTACAAGGACATTTGTTAAAACATGTTCATAACAGCATTATTAATATCCAGAATCTGGAAACAACCTAGATGTCTCTCAACTGAAGAAAGGATAAAGAAAATGTGGTATATTTACACAATGGAGTACCAATCAGTGGGAAAAAAATGACATCTTGAAATTTGCATGCAAATGCATGGAATTAGAAAAAAAATCCAGAGTGAGGTAGCCCAGTCCCAGAAAGATAAAATTGTTATGTACTCACTCATACGTGGATATTAGCTGTAAAGCAAAGAATAACGAGTCCATAATCCATGATCTTATGGAAGCTAAGTAACAAGGTAAACCCTCAGAAAAACATACAAAGATCTACCTGGAAAGGAGAAATAGAAAAGATCACCTGACAAAATTGGGAGCATGAAGGTTGGGGGAGAAGGAAGAGTTGAAGAGGAGCAGGAGGGGAGTGCTGTGGGACAATGGTTTTACCCTGTAAAGATTTGTTTCTTGTACTTGTTTAATAAAATGTTGATTGGCCAGTAGCCAGGCAGGAAGTATAGGTGGGTGACCAGGCAGGAAGTAGAGGTGGGGCAACAAGAACAGGAGAATTCTGGGAAGAGGAAAGATTCAGTCTTCAGTTTGCAGCTGTCACCCAGATGCAGAAGAAGCAAGATGAGAATGCCTCCCTGAAAATGGTACCAAGCCATGTGGCTAACACAGACAATAATTATGGGTTAATGTAAGTTATAAAAGTTAATAAAAAACCTGAGCTACTAGGCCAACCAGTTTATGATTAATGTAGACCTCTGTGTTTTCTTTGGGGCTGAACTGTTGCAAGATCAGGCAAGACAGAAACCTCGGTCAACACGGGAGAAGAGGAGGAAACGTGAAGGAACAGGATAAACAAGATGAAGGAAGGACAGAGATGAGAGCAAGGAAATAGATATTTTGATTGAGGAAGTCATTATGGGGCTATCAAGAAACCTTGCACTAGAGAAATTCACAGGAATCCACAAGGATGACCCCAGTTATGACCTTAAGCAATAGAAGAAAGGGTGCTCAAACTGGTCTTGCCCTGTAGTCAGATTGATGACTATCTTAAATGTCACCATAAAACCTTCATCCAGCAACTGATGGAAATAGAGGCAGAGACCAGCAGCAGAGCAATGGGTTGAGCTCCCAAGTCCAGCTGAAGAGTGGGAGGAATGAGACTATGAGCAAAGAGGTCAAGACCATGGTTGGTGAACTCACTGAAACAGTCTACCTGAGCTAATGGGAGCTCACCAACTCCAGCTGGACTGAGAAGGACCAAGCATAGGACCAAACTAGTCCCTCTGATGTGGTTGACAGTTACATGGTTGTGGCAGACTGCAGGGGCCACTGGCAGTAGCACCAGGATTTATCCCTACTGCTTATACTGGCTTTTTGGGAACCCATTCTATTTGGATGGATAACTGCTCAGCCTAGATATAGTAGGGAGGGTCTTGGACTTTCTCCAAAGCAATGTGCCTTACCCTCTCTGATGAGTGGGGTGGGGAGGTAAGTGGAGGAAATGGGAGGAGGGGACGGAGTGGGAACTGGGATTGGTATGTAAAGTGAAAAAAGGATAGTTTGGTTTTTAAATAAATAAAATATAAAAAAACAAACAAAAGAACAGAAGTCACCTGTATTTGCTATAAATAAGCAAGAGTGCTAGGATTTAAAGAAAGTAATTGTAAAGTATTTGGATATGAAATATCCAAGAAAACTTCAAGGAATTAAACTGGATATAAGTGTTACAAGGAGGGCCCACTTGTTTTTCCCAGCCACCCAGCTAGTTTACACCCGAAATAACCACACAGAAATTGTATTAATTAAATCACTGCCTGGCCCATTATCTCTAGCCTCTTATTGGCTAACTCTCACATCTTGATTTAACCCATTTCTATTAATCTGTGTTCACCATGAGGTTGTGGCTTACCGGGAAAGATTTAGCATGTCTGACCTGGCATCTCCATGGCGGCTCTCTGACTCTGTTTTCTTCCTCCCAGAATTCAGTTGTCTTCCCCGCCTACCTAAGTTCTGCACTATCAGGCCAAGCAGTCTCTTTACTAATTAACCAATGAAAGCAACACACAAACAGAAGGACCTCCTATACCATATAAGACTTCAGGAAAACTCAAATCTGCCCACAAATCATTTTTGTTGTATATATATTTATTTATTTTGCCTTGTATAGTAACTATAGGAGTGACATTCTGTCCTGTTGTATTCAAAGATAAAACTATAAAATTGCATTTTTGGTCATGTTGGCATAGTAGCCATGTGAGCTACCGACACACATGCGTGAACCCACAGGCTGGATATTGGGGTACAAATTAGCATAAAACAGAGTAGTAGACTCACTCACTCCTTCCTTTGCCCACAGTCATGCTTCTGTATATGGCTGCATGAGAGCACTTGACACACAGACAGGGCACCCTTGAAGAACATAGCCACATCTTGCTTATGTCTGGATTCTGGGCACAGAGCCCAGTACGTGGTGAATGATTGTTAAGGTATTGCTGCACTGAGCAATCCTTGGGCCCTAATAACCAGCATTCCTGGTTCCCTCTGTGTCTTCCAAAACCTAAGCTTGTACACATGATTGACACTGACCTGGAAACATGTGTTCTTGGTTATAAACAAGGCTCAATACAAGTGTTATAACCGAGACCTCCATCTCACCACTTCCCAGAAACAGAAAACACCAGGCCATTTCTTTCCCAGGCATGAAACACAGGGCACTCACTTTGCCAGTCTAGTTTATAACATCACAAAGAACAGCACTTGCTTGCTAAAGTCACCTAGTGTCCATCAGCATTACCTCCCTGCACATCCCTGATCTGATCTAGAAGCTCCTAAG
The DNA here is from genome assembly GCA_004026605.1 of Ondatra zibethicus. Classification (NCBI taxonomy): domain Eukaryota; kingdom Metazoa; phylum Chordata; class Mammalia; order Rodentia; family Cricetidae; genus Ondatra; species Ondatra zibethicus. Next base: position 67,604 of record PVIU01007919.1, on the reverse strand, counting down.
TATTTTTCTCTGGTTTGAAATGCAAATTAACTTGTGTGACCTTTGAAATTGGACAGAATATTTGTTCTTTCAGAGGAGAAGTATCCCCCGAAGAGATGGCATGAAGAGGGTTCCAGTGCCAACTGCCCTGGGATACAGCATTGACACTGACAAGGTTTCAGTTCAGATGAGAACTTGGTTCTCAACCTCCCCGACCAATAAAATAACCAACCATCCAGAACCAAAAGTACTCCAAGAACTTAGAACTTACGTTCTTTGTTGCCATTGCTGTTATTTGTTTGTTGTTGTTGTTGAAACAAAGTCTCACTACACAACCCAGATTATCCTGGAACTCACAGATATCTACCTGTCTCTGCCTCTCAAGGACTGGCATGAAGACATGCGCCCCACTACAGCTCTAGTGCTCCATTTCTAAGGCAAGACCATTTCCCAGCAGACCACATCTGTTTGCCCAGGACTGAGTCACTTCCCAGAATACAGTATTTTTCAGCACTAACAGGAAAAGTGTCAAATTGGGATCAGGTGGTCACCCAAAAGCCAATATTCTCTTCACCATATAAATCACTGTCGTTAATGCCAATTTGATAAAAAGTTACTGATTCTGTCTCCAATACTTAATCCCAACAAGAGTCATTGGACAAGAAATAGAGCTTGGCAGTCCTGCCACAGCCCTGTAAGAGGCAGGAAATTCTACCCACTACTTACAGCAAACAAATGATCAAAACCAGAGCCTCAAAAATCCTGATGAATTTTCTCAAGAGTTTTTGTTTTCATGTCTTTAAATAATTGTTTAAAGATCCAAGAGAAAGATGACTCTCACAAAACTGAACTTCATGAAGTCAGTCTTATTATATGCTAGGCTGTGAGTCTGTGACCAAACTAATCAAATCTCATGCCATTACTGCTAAGAGACAGCCGTGGAAGGCTAACAAAGTTATGCGGATTGCTTATTTTAGGAATGGATCCAGAACACCTTGATGGTGAAACGCTGTCCTGATATTGTAATTACCCTGCAATTCCTTTCACTTCAAGGAAGATTTCAGAGTTGTGTCTTAGTCTCCTATAGCATTCCCTATAATATTCCACTTGTCTAGAAAGGACTTGAGGTTCTGGCTGTGCGATATCTCTATTCATACTAATGTTAATATTCTTCCCTCCAAGGTCAGTCAGTAACTTCAAAAAGCCAGGGTGTCAGAGATATTTAGCAGGGAAATGTTGTGCGATTGGATAAATTGTATGTTCACAAAGTGACAGGTGAGCCAGACATTTTGCTGGCACTTCAAACTCAGGCACTCACATGGCCATAGCTGTTCTTCAAGACTCCTATCATTGTATGGAGGTGAGAAATGAGGAGGCTGTGCTTCGGCTGGCTCCAAGACCACAGGCTGGTGTAAAACAGAGCCTCAGCCTAGGCCTCTCCAGGACCTTTCCCTGGGCCATTCCTCCACCCCATGACATACTGCTCAAATGCTCTGTTCTGCGTGCAGGGTGGCGTGTGGATCACATTGCACATGTGAGACAAGTCTCTACGGGAATGTCAAATTGTCCTGCTGACGAAAAGAAAACACTGCCTTACAGTTAAAAAGGGGAAAGGTTATCCATTGACCAAATACCACATTAGCTTAAAAGTAAACTAAGGCATTTTCTGTTACATCCACAGTTGATGAATTCCGAAACTCATTATCTTAATCTGAGGTACCATAATATAGTCTGCCTCTCACCTATGGGAGGTGAATGCTCCCAACCAAGTTCCTGCAGTCCAGAGGTACAAAACAGAAAAAGCAAATGCCAGCAGTCCAGGTGACAAAATATCTTGGCTAAGTTAAAGTGGAAGGGTCAAACGGTATTACTTTTAAAGGAACTCAAAGAGATATATTAGAAAGTACCCCCACAAGAAGAATGAACATGTGTCACACACACTCTCCTCAGAACGGGTTCTTAACCCCTAGCATTTATTCTTCCTTTTTCCCCCTCCTTAGAAACAAACAAAATGAAGCCAAAAAGAAACTTCTAGGACTTTCGGTTGCAACATTGATATTCCAGGTTGCTCTCCTTCCCAGGGATGCTGATAAGCTGATTTACCACCTGTTCTCCTGACTTAAATCAGTGAAGAATATCAAGTACAGCTTCGAGATATTTTCAAAGACAAATTTACTATTGCAGAGGGTGATGCTACAGTCAGCCAGAGTTTTAATTCCTCCCACTATTAATAAATCCCCTTGAATCCCTGAAACTTTCACAGACCGATCATTCAAAAAAGAACTCCTCAACCCTCGGGATTGAGTAGTATGAGGCCCTGGCCCAGGTTTCTCATCCTGGTAGCTTTTCTTTGGGTGTATTTGCAGGCATTTCTGCCTCCTTTGCTCTCATAGCACCCTGGGGATATGCCCCCATCATCACTCAGTGCTTCAGTGTCTATAGTGGATCCTTGGTGAAGGCAAGCCTTTTAAAGAAATGCAGTCAGAATTTCTACAAACTTGCCATTTAGAAGAGAAATCACATTACTACTTTTAACTGAAATTTGAGAATTGCCAATTATTTCCTATGATGCCACCCTGAAAGATGGTGGTATAAGATGATTTCATATAAATAACAGCAAATGCAGTTTAATAAAAAGATCATGAAAGATAATTCTTTGACAAAGGTATAGGATGGTGGGTAATACAGATATCAGTGTGAGTTGATTGCTACACAATGTAAATAAAAATGCACAGAAAAACTGTATTGTATCCTCTAAAATTATGCTACTAGATGCTAAAGATATAGATTTCTGTACTTCTGAAAGGATTTACATCAAAGCTCTTTTATCTTAAATTCTATAATTTTATTTCTCTGCTTCATCTAAAGTTATGCAAGCTGAGGCAGAAACAGAAAGTTCTACCGAGATTTGGCCAACTTCACAAAGCAACTAAAGAAAGAGTTTGACTTGGCCAAAGTCTCAAGTAATATAGAAAGTAAACTTAAGACCAAGTGAAGCGGAATGCATCAGATGAGGGGAATGTGAATCAAACAATCCCACACTAGCTCCAAATAGGGTATACTAAGGTTTTTCTTTATTAAAAAGGAACTCACAAATCACCACGAGAAAACAACAGGAACTGAATCCATCCAGGTGAGGCAAGCAGAGGGGAGAGGGGCCGAGAGGGTGGGACCATGGCTTTTTTGGCACCCAAAGCCATGCCCCACATGGTCCAGCCTCTCAAAGACCATTGGATGAAGGAGGTTCCCCATCACCTCCCCCTTTTATCTAAATAAGAGAGTTCCAAACCCAATACAAAACTATATACAATAAGAATAGATATCAAGTATAAAAATTAGACTTATAGCCAATATAAACAATATTAAGCAAGGAACATATGCTAAATGTTTCAATAATCATTCTATCCTAAGGAATCTAACCTTGTATTAGAAATGGCATGGCTAAATAATAAGAGGAAAGTAACTATGCCTATCTAATCTTCAACCCCATAGAAAGCCTGAGATGGGAGATACTATTACTTGAATAGGCAGGAAGTGCAATCAAGCAGCTTCCAAAATGTGCAGTAGATGACAGAGACAACTGGATAACTGGGCAATGACCCAAAGTCTCATTTGCAATGTTGGAGCAACCAACTTTGGCTAAGGCCTAGAGTAACTGACAGACAATTTTCAGAGGCAGAAAAACTTAGCAAAACTATCTTACCCTGTCATGGCAAGGTTTGGCAGTCTTTTTTCTTGTATCCTGCTTGTTCAGTCCAGACACCGTGCAGTTTGTCAGTGGTTGAGGCATGAGCAGTTCCTTGCCCTAAGGCCAGTTGTGCCAAGAAGAAAACAAGCTCCAAGTAGAGTGTCTTCGGTGCTCAACATTCTCTCAGGAATAGATCAATGCTGGCAGGAGCAATAATGTCTCACATCAACGGAACCCTAAATTATTTAAATGGCATGTTCTACAGTTCTTTGAAGTAGTTGAAGATTACCTATCTATGCAGAATACAATCTCTATGTATCTAAGAAACCTGATTAGTCTAACTATAAGTATGACAAATATGAATGATTATTGACCTATAATACTTAATACCTACATAACTGAAAGACTAAGACTTCATATTAGAATGTTAAACAATCTTTAAACAATTGTTCAGCAAATGAGGACAATGACCTCAAAATGTAAACAATATATAAGTATCTTGATTAGACATAGAAATGTATAATGCAATATGATAAATATATTCTAAAATTATATTAATATACAAAATGTCTTAAACAGAGGTAGAAACATGTATGCATACAATCTGACAAAATAACTTTGCATGGGTGTACAAATATTGTAAACAGAAATAGGAACATATTCAATATAATTTGAAATTGTATCAATATACAAGAATTTATACCAATGTAAATTGTCTATAAATAATAGCTCACAGTATTCACTCCATTACTCACTATTATTATTGTTAGTGTGAGTAAGCTCACATTAATCTACCTATTAGCTCATTCAATTTTACATTTTTTCAAAGAGATCTCTGGGCCTACATAATTTCCACCCCAACCCCAACCCTATACAAGTAATAATCAACCCCTAAATAATGTCCCTAACCCTGAGGACAGACTATGTTGGGAGAAGGGGTGTCATCTTCTAAAATTATTTCCAGATGTCATGGAGGTGATGCTCTTTCTACAAGTGATGGGATTTTATAAAACTAAAATGATGGTTAAGTTTCAAGATCACTGTCTGGTATAATTGCAAACGGTCTCTGAGTAGTAGACAGGGTTTGTTTAAATGAATTATTAGATTAGGTGATGTCCCAACAGTGGTCATAGACTGGAAATGTCTCCTAACAATTTTTGAAAGTCATTAAGAGTCCGCAATCAGTCTCTCCTAATTTGTACCTTTTGTGTTCTAAATTTTTGTAAACCTATTTTATAACCTAAGTAATTGACAGAATCTCCTGTCTGTATTTTTTCAGGAGCAATTTGTAGTCCTCATTTAGGCAAAACTTTCTTTAATTCTTCAAACATTCTTTCTAAAATATCTGCATTTGAATCAGATAGCAAAATGTCATCCATGTAATGATAAATTATACACTTAGGAAATTGCTTATGTATTATTTCCAATGGCTGACTTACAACGTATTGGCACAAGATGGGGCAAGCATTCCCTGTAGGACGATGGTCCACTGGTATCTCCTAGTAGGCTGAGAATTATTATAAGTAGGCACTGTGAAGGCAAATTTTTTTCTTTCCTTTTCTTGTAAAGGTATAATGAAAAAACGATCTTTTAAATCAATAACTATAAGAGGCCATCCTTTTGGTAATAGAGAAGGGAAAGGAATTCCAGATTGTAGAGGGCCCATAGGTTGGTTGAATTACCTTGTTGACAGCTCTTAGATCTGTCACAATTCTCCATTTTTGCAGATTTCTTTTTAACAACAAATACAGGATAATTCCAAGGGTGATTGATTATTCAATAGGTGAGCATCTAGTTGTTCCTGTACAAGCTATTCTAAAGCCTACAGTTTGTATTCTGTTCAAGGCCCTCATTTAACCCACATTGGTTTCCCAGGTAACCATTTTAAAGGAAGGGACATTAGTGCCTCTGAAGGTTTGCTAGTTGCTTTGTGTTGTTGTACAGCCTGAATGGTTGGTGACCTTTGTTTACAATATGTTATAATATCCTTCCCAGAAACATGAGTTTCTGAGACTGCAGGAATATTAATCTGGGTATTCCATTGCAGCAACAGGTCATGACCCCATAAATTCACTGTGATATTGGCCACATATGGCCTCAGCCTTCCTCTCTGTCCTTCTGGCCCTATGCAATTCAACCTATCTCATGCTTTGTTTCACTTGAGTTAGGATTCTAATTCCTAGGAATTGAACATCAGCATCTTGAAGAGACCAATTCGAATGCCAAGATTCTGAAGTAATGATAGTCACATCTACATCTATGTTTAGCAATCCCTCAATTACAGTGTTATTTATACACACTCTTAGCTTTGGTCTTTGATCATTTATAGAAGTCTTCCAAAATATATGTTTCCTATTTCCTACTGGGGTTTTGATTCATTCTCCATGTCAATTCCATCATCCAGAACAGTATGTTTTTTTACAGTAGGCATTGGATTTTTTTTAATTTTTCTGGTGAGACCTATTCTTCAAAGTGACTGGGAATGACTGGACCACATTTAACATGGGGGCCTGCAAAAGGCCCCCCAAGGAGTTTCCCAATGGTATCAGGTTGCCTTGTCTGTCTTTCATTGATCTACATTCATTGGTCCAACGTCAGCCTTTTCTACACCTCCTACATATTCCAGAACATTGAGACCTTCTATTTTTGACATTCCCAGAGGAGACATTATTTCTAGGAATTCCTTGCCTACAGTCTCTTCTCAGATGTCCTATTCTACCACAATTAAAACATTTGGCATTTTGGTATCTCCTCATACCACTGGAAATTGCTTCTCCTACCCAAGCCTCAGTACTATAGTCAAATCTATCAACATTCATTGTATGCAAGATCTGTTAATATATTGGTGCTGATCTGACCTTTAAAGGCTCAAGTATTTTTTGCATTCTAAGTTGGATTTTCAAAAACCAAAGATTCAATAAGTATACATTCAGCTTCTGGGTCTGTTACTCCTACTTGTACAGCCTTAATTAATCTTTGTAAAAAGTCACTAAAGTGTTCTCTCTGGCCCTGTTTAACCCTAATATATGACTCCGTCCTCTTTTCTAGTTCCTGAATCCTATCCCAAGAATTTAAAGCTGCTGTGCTGCATAGGGACAAGGTGTATTCATCATAGAGAGCTTGGTCCTGAGGACTAGAGTAATAGCCCTTGCCAAGAATTTAATCTTGGGAAGTTTCAAATCCTTTTTCTCTTCCCTGTTCTTCTAAAATTTTTGCCTTTTCTCACCAATAGCATTTCCATGGCAGCTGGGGCCCATCTTCTAGGACCACTGAGACCAATTGAAGCCAATTGTGTGGGGTAGCCTTATTGTTTGAAGCCCACATTTTCACTATTTCTCTAACAAATGGTGAGTGTGAGCCATAAGATATATTGCTTGCTTAATTTCCTTTAGATCACTCATAATTATAGATTGCCATTTACATTCTTTGACTACCTTAGGATATTTTGTACCAAATGGCTTCTCAGAGGAGATTACCAGATAAGCAGTTAAAACTCTGGGTAAGGCATCCCTGACTTTGACCCATACTGGCGAAGCCAAATCCTGTTCTTGTACCTTCTCTCCCTGCCCATCAGTTCCTATAATCTCCTCAATCATTTCAAATCTTTTTACCACTACCTTTTGTAAAGTCTGAATCTCCAGTCCTGTATGCTGTTTCAGATGAAGCATAATGTATTAGATGGGGGGAAGCAAATCAAATAATCCCACACTAGCTTCGAATAGGGTATACTAAGGTTTTTCTTTATTAAAAGGGAACTCATGGATCACCATGAGGAAACAACAGGAACAGAATCCATCCAGTGGTGTGGTGAGAGGAGGGGAGAAGGGCCAAGTGGGCAGGACCGAAGCTTTTTAGTACCCAAAGTCACACCCAACCTGGTCCAGCCTCTCAAAGGCCATTGTATGAAGGAAGTTCCCTATCAATGAAATCTTAGGCAGACCTCAGCATCTATGCTACTATTTCTCCAAATTGAGACAGTTTTTTGTTTTGCAAGTAGGGGGTTACTGTTGTTGGCATCTTGGCTTTTTTGGGCAAATGATTGAGGTTTTATTTCTGTTCAATTTCTGCTTACAACAATTAAATCAATGAATGATCATCATCAAATGGATGCTAAAGAATGGGGTTTACTCATACAAAAGCACTAATTAGCAATTCTCCCTAGTCTATTCTGGCACAATTCACACAACAATGCAATTAAAATAAGAAATTGTAAGCAACTAATGATGGCTGGGAATAGGAAAAATGGTCTTCCTCAAGATGGAGCTCTCCCAAGGTGTGTATAGTACCAAGTGGCCAGTCCTGAATCATATACATGTAAGTGACATTATATAACTGAGCAGGTTGAATCTGAGCAGTTGAATTTATATATTTAAGAGTGTGTGTGTGTGTGTGTGTGTGTGTGTGTGTGTGTGTGTGTTCCTAACAACAACTAAAGAAAAAAAGACCATGAATCTGAGAGTGAACAAGGAGGTGGTACATGAAAGGGGTTGGAAGGAAAAAACAAGAAAGCAGGGGAATGATGTCATTATCTTTCATTTCAAAAAATAAAATCTTATTTTAAAAATAAAAGATACTTCGGGAGCTGGAGAAATGATTCAGCAATTAAGATCATTTGTTACTTTTGCAGAGGATCCAGATTCAGTAGTCAGCATCCACATGCTGGCTAAAAACCATCTGACTCCAGTTCCCAAAGACCTAATGATCTCTTCTGACTTCAGTGGACACTGGGTGCACACTTTGCACAGGCTTTTATCCAAGCAAGACAGTCATAGACAAAAACAAAACAAAGCAAAAAGAAGGATTCAGGAATCTGAGTCTTACAATGGAAGATTAAACATCCTGTAGGTGGTTCATGCTCAGCCTGAAAGTTCCTTGTGATTGAGAGCTTATCAGACAAAAATTACCAAGGATAAAGGAGCTGTAGGCCATTAGGCAAAAGAGAGGTGGATGGAAAACTCTCATTTCTTTGACTGAAGCAACCCACTCCTTCAACTCGAACCTCCAGAACCTATGCAACTGGATCCTCTCTTCTGCCTGGTTAGCTCAACTTCAAGTTCACCCCTAACTTATTTCCAGCTCCCCTCAGAGAAAATGAAACAAGACCAAAAACAGAAAAAAAAATCAAATTAAAGTATGGACTGTAGAGCTGAACAGAGTAATCAAAAGAAGAAATAAAAATAACTAAGAAATATCTCAAAAGGTGTTCATCATCCTTAGAAATTAGTGAAACACTAAAACTACTTTGGGATTTCATCTTACTCAAGCCAAAATGACTATGATCATCAAAATGCAGACAGAAAATACTGGCAAAGATTTGGGAAAAGAGAAACTCTCATTCATTGTTGGTGGGATTGCAGAGGCAATTCCAGAGGCAGACACTCTGTTTCTCAAAAAGCTAAAATTAATCTTCCATATGATATACCCAGCTATACCACTGCTTAGCATATGCCCAAAGACTCAACATCTTGCTCCAGAGATACTTGCTAATGTTCATTGCTGCTCTATTCACAATTGCTAGAAAATGGAAACAACCTAAATGCCCTTCAACTGATGAATGAATAATGAAAATTTGATACATTTATCCTATGGGATACTATTCAGCTGTGGATAAAAATGAAATTTGAAAATTAATGGATGGACCTAGTACATACTATATTAAGTGAAATAACCCAAATCCAGAAGGACAAATCTCTCACCTGTGATTCCTAGCTCCAAACATTCAGATGTGAGCATATGGCCTAGAGTAATCACAGAAACCAGAAAAGAAAAAAAAAAACATACTTGACTGGGAGGGGGAGGTCAAGAGAAGAAGATAGCAAAATAGTTAAATAGTGAAATCGAAAAGACTAGGAGGACATTAACTAGAGATAGAAGAGAGATAAAAACAAAAGGGGTAGAAGGAAGATGAATAGCACTAAAGAAGTTTGAAAAAGACAAAAGAATTATTACTATATTATTTTATATTTACCAAAAAAATATATATAATACATATAAGTATAATATATACATTATATATATATACCACACTGAAACTGTTGATTAGGAACTTTGCTGCAAGACTATGCCCTTTAGACATCAAGAAGCTAAATACCCATCAAATCTCATGAGCACATCTGCCTAAACAAGACCAGAACAATTTCAACACCAGCTGACATTGCCAGCTCTAGATGAAGGCAATTAATCACTGCTGAGAGAGGGGGAATCAGTCTTCTCTGGGGATGAACCCCCCAGCTGATTGTTCAGTATCAATACCAAGTGTTCAAGTCTAAAACATATACATACACTAAATAAGCTCAGAATGTTGTGTTTGTATATTCATTTCTTTGTGTGTCTGTATGTGTACATAAAATAATAATTTTTAAAGACCATGAAATTGAGAGGAAGTACAGGAAATGGTGCAAGAGTTATATGGGAAAAATAGAGGTGAAATAATACATTTTAAGTAAAGATAAAATTTAAAAACAGCCAGCATGACTGCTGTTTGAACAGCTACATAGGAAACTTACTACGTGGAGAGGCTGTTGTTCCCACCATCTGGTATTACATGTGTATTTCGGTTCTCCATACTAACCCTGTCTCTCACTAGCCTGAATACAGGGAATTCACCAGAAAAGATGATCTGTTCCTTTCTGAGTTGTGAACTGTTGCTCACTCTTACTTCAGCTTCTGATGCTTTGGGGGGAAAAGTGCTGAATCACACAGGCTTGTTTTCCCAGCAAAGAAACATCTGGTTGCAAATTTCTCAGGCTATGTTCCACATCCCTTCTAGTCCAGCCCAACCACACAGATGTTCCTACCCCGTTGTTATTCCAAAGAAAGCACATACTCTTTCATTCAAGCATCTTGTTATCTTCATGTCTCTGTTAATAGTTCTTCTCTAAAAAAAAGAAATAATCAGAATCAAAGAAAGCTGAGCCATCTGGAGCAAAGCAAAGGCAGTGTTCTGCTAAGAGACTAGACTGGAGTGACTGTCAAGTAATCCTAAATTCTGTCATCTGCACTCAGGTCCACCCTGTATTCAGATCCAGCAGCTTACAACTGTCTGTCCAAGGAGTTGGCTAGGTCCACATCTGGCAGCAGAAGATGCATGATGCAGAGAGAGAGCCCAGAGAAATGGCAAGAACATGTTAAAAGTCGGAAACTCACATTTGTTAAACTGTGATAAAAGAAACTCGAGTCTCCTTGACTCTGTAAGTGTCATGATTTTGACCCCAATTAGTCATTTTCCTATAGTCATGATATGATGGTGTCATGAAGTATATGCTGGGTGATTGATGGGGCTTTGCTATACCAATTAGTGGTGGTATAGTACACATTTCTGAGCCCCGTGTTAGATTCCAAAGCCAGCTGTGGTACCACTCACATGCCCAGGAGACAGAATCAAGTTAAGACTGGAAAATGGGACTTAAACTAAGGGCTTGGGAGGTCTGCTGGTAATAGAATCCCAGTAGGACTGTCTGTACTGGGAGAGAAGCAGGTGGCCACATAGGAGGGAGCTCAGCAGTGCTTGCATGCCCTGCAGGAGAGTCACAAATAAATCTAATGGACCTTCCAGGCTCTGGGGGCTACAAAAGGAAGGGACCAAAACATACCCCTGTAGTCAACAGCAGGAGAATAAGGGCATGCAGGAGGGCCAGGCTAAGAAGAAGGTTATAGCATAGACAGAGATGAAAGTAAGTATTCAGAGATGTACAGAGAATATGAGACAGAGAGAAAGTTGATGATGCATAGACAATATATCAATCAGGAGACCATAGACAGTGGCCCACAAATATCATAATATTTCAAGTATTCAAAAATAATAAGCAAGTGCAATAGGATGATAGGAAAGACTAGAAAAGAAAAATTTTTTTAAAAAAGCTAAGGCCCAGAAAATATGAGCTCAAAAAGGAGGTTGGGGCTCTATGACTCTCGGCTCTATGACAGCAGTCATGGCCTGAGAACAGATGCCTATGTGGCCCCTGGGTCTGCTCCAGGTGACCTCAAAGCAATCAAGGATGCCAGTGAGCTAGGTCCCCCATACTGTGTTAACAAGATGCTCCCAAAAAGGGTCATGCATTTACTCAGTCACTGATTTCCTTAAAGGTCATTATCTTGACTATAATTAGAGGATTTTAATGCCAAATTAAACATAAAAGGCTGCCTGGGGTGCAAATGAGAATAGTGTGGAAGATTCATCTTATCCTGCTTTCCAAATAATGTGTCATTCATGGCAACATGAAATGGGCACTGTACTACATGATCTAGAGCCCAGGAACCCCATGTGAAAAGGGGGAGAACCAGGGACTATGCCTTTCTTTTTTCCTGTCCTGTCCTTCATATGACTTCAGTCTGACTTTCAGTCTTTCCTTTATTCTATTTCATGATGTCCCAAACCCTCCATCTCTCCTCTGATCAGAAAACATGACTTAAGCAAACAAAAGACTGAAGCGATCACTATGAAAACTTAGAAATTATTTAGGGAAAACAGAATTGAGAGAAAAAGAAATATTTGATGTCTCTGGACAATGACCTAGAAGATAGGAGGGATGTATAAAAAGAAAGCATCACTCCCCAAGGCAAGAGTCTTCAACAGCAGGCATGGAATTCCTGAACCACAAATCAGAATTTGTGTTGACCATCTGGATCCCTGAGAGAATTAATGAGCAGAGGAAAAGAAATGCTCTCATTGGCACTGAGGAACACTATGGTCTCATGAAGCTTTATAGGTATTTTTAGCCTCAAAATATATCTAAGAACTGAGATCCAATGCTGGGGAAAGTGAGAGAATTAGTCATTTTGAAAAATCCATCTCAGTTTCAGAATACAAATGTGAGACATACGTCTTAGGTTCAGTGGTATTCAACGATACCGTGTAGTAAGAGGAGCAGCGGCTGTCCCGCTGCCCAGCTAGCTTAAGCCCCGAAATAACCACATGGAAATTGTAGTAATTAAATTACTTCCTGGCCCATTATATCTAGCCTCTTCTTGGCTAACTCCCACATCTTGATTTAACCCATTTTTAATAATCCGTATAGCACCACGAGGTTGTGGCTTACCGGGAAAGATTCCTAACCAGCGTCAGTCTCAGACAGGAGTTTCATGGCATCTGCCACACTACCTTCTTCCCAGCATTCCATTCTGTCTACTCTGCCTATCTGATTTCTGCCCTATCAAAAGGCCAAGGCAGTTTCTTTATTCACCAATGAAAGCAACACAAATACAGAAGAACCTCCTACAATACCGCTCATGATGGATGTCACTTAAAGCTCATGAGATTCATGGTGAACGATGCTTCTATATCCTCCAAAGTTAGTTAAGACCATGTAACTAGTTTAGGCCAATGGGATATTCAATTCCCATCGTATGTCTCACATTTGTATTCTGAAACTGAGATGGATTTTTCAAAATGACTAATTCTCTCACTTTCCCCAGCATTGGATCTCAGTTCTTAGATATATTTTGAGGCTAAAAATACCTATAAAGCTTCATGAGACCATAGTGTTCCTCAGTGCCAATGAGAGCATTTCTTTTCCTCTGCTCATTAATTCTCTCAGGGATCGAGACAGTCAACACAATTATATAAATACTGTCCTTTCTAGATAACATGCCATCGTTTGTCTCTCCAGTTCTGACTGTCCTTTTCTACTGCAGTAGTTACAAGACCACATGATGGCTGTGCAAGGAGAGAAATGCTACAAGGTGAAATTTTATCAACTTGGACCTCTGATAAATTTCAATGAAAAAAGCCCAGTTGCCAACCCACCTAATTTTAGATGTGTGTCACAAGCAAAATATAAACTTTTTCTAATTTAAACAAAAGAGACGTTGAGGATGTTTGTTATTACAGCACAACCTAGCCTCACCTAACCAAAGCAACAGCTTAGATATTAATAAGGTGTTAGCCTATTTTGCTAGTCATTAAGTTAGGAAAGCGATGTACTGGTATTTCTTTTAAAACAAAATTGAAACTTGTCTTAGGTAGGATTTCTATTGCTGTGAAGAGACACCACAACCATGGCAACTCTTATAAAGGAAAACATTTAATTGGGGCTGGTTTACCGTTTCAGAGCTTCCATCCTTTATCTTCAGGACATGGCGGTATGCAGGCAGACATGGTGCTGGAGAAGGAGTTGAGAGTTCTACATCTTGATCCACAGACATTAGGAGACTGAGAAGACTTCCATACTAGGCCTAACTTAAGCATATAAGACTTCAAAGATTGCCTCCACACTGACTCACTTCCAATAAGGCCACACCTAGTCCAACAAGGCCACACCTCCTAATAGTGCCACTCCCTCTGGGTCAAGCATTCAAGTACTTGAATCTATGGGGGCCATTCCTTTTCAAACCACCACAAAATTCAAAGAAGAACAATTGAATTTTTCAATGTCACGTAGCTAGTATGAGGTGCATTGGACAAGAATTTGCATCCTCTAAGAGAAGAATGAGCCCCATATGATCTTTGTCATCTCAACCCTGTCTCCACTGTCCCCTTGCTCTGTCGTTAAGAAGAAGACATACTCAGACTTCCTTAGTTTATCTGGGGAGATGGGTTTCTGAATCCTAGTCTATTTCTTTAAACATCACAAAAACATTCAAGAACTTGGTTTAAAAAAAACAGCATTTAAGACACAGAGTTAAGGGGACAGCTCAAATCTGGCCCCGGTGGCACATGAAGAACTAATAGACAATACACCCTAAATAATAAAGAGAGGGACTAAAAGGAAGAGTAGCTTCTCACACAAAGGAGCTGGCTCAGCGGGCCAAGTGCTTTTGGCACAATTATGTGGACCTGAGTCCAGCATCCAAGATCACACCTAGAACCATATGGTAGCCTGCATCTGTAGCCTAGTGCTCCCATGACATGATGGGAGGTAGGAAAAAGAGAACCTCTGATAGATCATGGACCAGCTAACCTGGGCTACGCAGCAATAAAGAGCAAATGACCTCATCTCAATGAAGGTGGAAAGTGAAAACTGACACTCTGGTGATCCTCCAATCTCCACATGAAGACCATGGCTCACTCACACCCACACTCATACACATGAACACACACACACACGCATACACAAAAGTAGTGCTTAAAGAGTATTTTCATAATCATTAATAGTAAAGAATAAAATGAAGAAGACTCTCGGCCAAAAGTAAGAAAAGAGAGCTGGGCAGCAGTAGCCCACATCTTTAATTCCAGCACTCGGGAGGCAGAGGCAGGTGGAACTCTGTGAGTTAGAGGTCAGCCTGATCTACAAGAGCTAGTTCCAGAGCAGGCTCCAAAGCTACAGAGAAACCCTGTCTCAAGCCCCGCAGCAAGAAAAAGTAAGAAAAGAAAAGAGGGTACATAAAGGAGATGGATTATTCATGTTTTGCAAAGCTCACTTTACATTCCGGGTGGAAGTCACTGTTTGAAGTTTTAAGCAATCGTGATGTGACGTCTGTGGACCTGAGATTCTCTCAACATAAATAGATGGTGACGGGGAGGGGGGAGTCATGACCCACTGCCGCCACTCAGATTTCAGTCAGGGTTCAGAACCCTGGATTTTTACAGGTGAAAATTAATCTATAAAATCAGCATTACAGCTTTAGTTTCTGGGTAGGAAAAAGCTTCCTTGGAGTCAATTCCTAAGGTCAAAATACAAAACACTGCTAGTAGCAACACCTGACTCAAGCAGTTTGTCCTTGATAGTCTGGGCAGCCTGATATCTAAATTCAAATAAAGAAAAGGAGCTTTATTATTTAGGAGAAACTCTCACAGCTATTCCCCTTTTCCATCACACTCTTTCCTCAGCTGATCCTGAGCCCTGAAAACACTGCCCTTCTGGGACAGTGGTTTCCTTTCTAGTCCACACTTGGTTAACCACCGAGTTCTGAAAATGTCAATGTTAGACTGTCCCTAGGGCAAGCCTGTTTGAATACAGACTTTCAAGTGTGACCCTGTCAATGCCTCTAAAATTCTAAGCAAAGAAATGCTTGTAAAATCACCAAGTCTCTATTTTCATGTCATGCCCAAGCCACTGTGGCTGCTTTTAGTAACTTAGTGAACTAACCTTGGTGGGACAGCCAGAGCAGTCTAAGTTGTACACATCCCTGGTGTGAGCTCACAGATTGGGTAAACACTAGGATTCTCTTCTTAGAATGCCATGCTCTCCCTCATTGTTTTGGCAAGACAGCAAATCTGACCAACCTGTAGCTGAAAGGATTTTTCTGGGATTGTCGAAAATAATACTTGTGCTGTTGAGGGCAGTGAATAACCAGGTGTTGTAATGAGGCAGGGGCCTCGTTCCCACTGCCCGGCTAGCTTAACCCCAAAATAACCACACAGAAATTGTATCAATTAAATTACTGCCTGGTCCATTATATCTAGCCTCTTCTTGGGCAACTCTCACATCCTGATCTAACCCATTTCTATTAATCTGTGTTCACCATGAGGTCGTGGCTTACCGGGAAAGATCCTAACCAGTGTCAGTCTCAGACAGAAGTTTCACGGCATCTGCCACACTGCCCCTCTTCCCAGCCTTCCACTCTGTCTACTCTGCCTACCTGATTTCTGCCCTATCAAAAGGCCAAGGCAGTTTCTTTATTCACTAAAGAAAGCAACACAAATACAGAAGAACCTCCTACACCATTTCCCCTTTTTCTGTTTAAACAAAAAAGAAAAGCTTTCATTTTAACATAGTAAAATTACATATAACAAAACAGTTACAAGCAAGAATTACAGTTACAATATTTATATCTATTTTATCTTTTAGCATAACAAAGGAAAACTATAACTATCTATCTATTCTTCAACTCAATCAAAGAATCCAGAAGGATATAATATTACCTAAGTAAAATAAGCAATATCCAAACTGTAGAAATGACAGAGGCATCTCACTGCCTGGACAGTTACCCAAAGTTCTTCTGTACATTGGGGTACAGGCCCATAGTATCCAGCAGGCTTTTTCATACAGCGGGAAATTTCAAAGACAGTTCAGTCACTTTTCTGTATCCTGCAGACTGTCTCACAGACTCTTACATGAATCAGGAACCCCAAAGGATCATCTCATCTTGAGGCAAGTTCAGCAGTCCTCTCTCTGTGGGTTCTTTGTGTCCAGTTTATGCAACAGTCCAGGCAAGAGCAGTTTCTTGCCCAAATGGCTAACCAACTCCATAAGGAGCCTCTTTGATGCCCATCTTCCTCTTGAAGTAGATTGGTGCTGCCAGGAGCAGATGTGTCTCATTTTTATGAAAAACCCTAAGTTATTTAAACATTTTAAATGCCATATTCTGTAATCTTTGAAAGATATGAAGAATGTCTATCTGAAATATATCTATGCACATATAGAAAATCTAACTAACATGACTACAAATTTGACTAGTATAGATGATTATCTATTAACCTATATTTCTTAATTATACATTACATTTTTAAGTGAGCTACACAATCACAATACCTTAATCAAGATCAGAAATACATATACATATAACAAAATTGACCTTAAACTTATATCAATAAATCAAGATTTATACCAATGCAAATTATTCATATCTATATCATATCCCCCTTTAAATGTAAAAGAACATTTATAAACAATAATTGGGAATATGGGCATAGTTTTTTCTCTCCAAACTTCTTCCTGTTGTATGGGGGCGCTGTTAATCAGGTCTTCTATGGTGTATCCTGTGTGTCAGGTTTATCTCAGTCAGCAGTTGAGCAAAGAAATTTTTTGAGGGTGTTTATGGCAATGTTTCAGGAGGGCATGGTCTATCATACCATATTGGTCTAGAAGCAATCCAAGGGGTATTATCTTCTGCGAAAACAAAAGAAGAACCTCTTTTCCAGAGCATCATATCTTTAGGCCCAAATTCTGAAGTCATAATCCCTTTATAATATATATGCTGTTTTGGCTTAGCAGCACACACAATGAAATGTTTCTCTGCAGTTAGCTCCTTCACAGTCAAAAAATTTAAAGAAAACACAATAAAATACATAATCCAGACTCTCTGTGAATTTTCCATTTTTACGTGGCTTATTTTTCTTTATTTTTTTAATCTAAAACTATCTGTACTCTGTCTCTTTACAGACTTTACCCTTTTTTAAAGCATTAACTTTATATTATGACTTTCTATAGCCTTTTTCTTTTTTCTTCTAAGCCTACATACTTTATTTAACACTATAACCCACTTAGAGGTCTGAATCTGTTCCATTGCATTGTCCTTAATTCTCTACTGTCTTGAAGAGCTTTTAAAATGCTAAGCAGCTTGGTTGCACCTGCTCTGGATGTTGGCCCTGCCTCTCTCCAATTTCAAAATGGTGGATGTACCATTTCTGCTAGCTCTGGGGCCACCAGGTAGGAGCCACACTCTGTTGGTCATTCATCATGATAGCATATCCTCCTATGCCCATTTATCTAGACCCCAGACTTACACCTCTTTATCATGAAAGGGTATGTTCATGTAGGATTTGTCAGGTCACCCTTCCTAGTGAGCTTGTTCCCTTTCTCCTAGAGGATATTAGCTACCAAATAATAGCAGGTTGGCAATATAGCTCAGTGAATACAGTGCTTACCTAACATGCATGAAGCCCTAGGTTTTATTCCCAAATCATGCATGATACAAGTGTGATAATACACACCTATATCCCTAGCACTCAAGAGTTAGAGACCAGAGAATAAGAAGTCCAAAGTCATCCTTAGCTATATAGTAAATTTAAGGGAACCCTGAGATAAAGAACCTGATGTTTGTTTATCTGTTTGCTTAATTCCCCTTAATTCTTTATAATAACAGTTTCTTCAAAACCAGAAAACTTAGCCAAGGATGTGGCCACACACCTAGACTCCCAGGACTCTAGAAATGGTTGCAAAAGGATAAGGAGTTCAAAACATCCACATTTACATAATGGATTCAAGGCCAGCATAGGCTTCATGAGACCCTGCCTCAAAAAAACAAAACACAACAAAATGCTAGAAACTTAAATGTGTTCCCACCTGCCTCATAGCATATTGTAGCTGTCAAATAAGGAAACAACATAAATAAATGTCTTCTAAATTGTGGATTAAGGTTTGCAGATGTGTGCAATATTGGTGTGGAATACATGTGTCAACTCCAATGGTCTCTGTCCATCCGGCTTCCAGCCTTTAGGATCTCTGTACTGAAAACACCAAATTGCTGATTTGATTTTTCAGTAAGGACTTCTGGGGTTCACGGCGCTTCCATGCGCCTTTGCAAATGAGGGCACATGTGAGGGCAACTGCAAGGCTGTCAATCGTTCAACGACAGTGCATTGGCCCCTGGGGAACAACCAAATGCTACTGCAATCCCAATAATTCAGAGGCCTCCATAAATCACTCTGATGAGAAAGAAATGCTAAAGCAGAGAAATTGCTTTCTGCCACCTAGAATAGAAAGTGAATGGTTTAAAGATGCCCTTTAAGTGTGGCCTAGTTTCCAATAACCCATTCCTCAACACTATCATTCCAAGCTGTTGTGTGTTCTCCAGAGACCTCAGTGTTGGAACACTGGAGGAAAAAAAAAGGTATTAATGAAAATGTTGCCCGGCATCTATCTTGGACATCTGTGCACGTTAACCCCTTTCATGGGTTGAACAATTATTTGTACAAATTTACTTGCTACAACAAGACAAGCTGACTACTATAAAAAAGGAAGAAACCAACGTATCAACCAGAAGAAGCCCACATGTCACAGAAGTAATTCTCTAAAAGAAAAAAATGATTCAAGGCATTTCCTGTTTGTTTTCTGGATGCTGTACAAGGCTCCCAACTATTATAATTCCCCCTATTTTCAAGAAATGGTGTTTGATGCTGTCCTGACATTAATGTGTCTTGGGAAGGGAGGTAAAGAGCAGATAGAACTAAGTTTGGGAGGTTTAATGGAACTGACGAGTGACTGAGGCACAGTTCTGCCCCTCATGGTCTCTCAGCTATACCAGCCTGCTGGGGAAAATGAGAAATGTTACCAAGCTGTGCTCCTAGAAAAAGGAGGGAGTAGAACTCTATAAGCAGCTGGGTCTTTTGTTGTAGAGATCATATAAAATACTAATTACTTTAAAATTAATTTCTGGGCAACATATTTATGAATAGTTTTCTGGCTAAGTTATTCAAGTACTCACATGCATTACTGAGGACCTACTTCCTGCTAACCACTGGTTAGGCATCAAGGACATAGAATCATAAATATACATGTATGTACATATGATTTGTGTGTGTGTATGTGTATCAACATCTTCACTAGTGGTATAGTTTATACTCAAGAATGCTAAGAAAGACATTACATAAGTAAAATCTATAGAAACAATACAGTGACAAGAATTTAGAAAAATAATAATAAAGTGGGAAGAAGGTTAGGAATGCCTGTGAGAATGGGCAGGGATGATATCAATACCTTACTCACAGGCTAAATTGTCTTCCCCAAAAGACATGTGCTGAAGCCCTTACCCCCCAGTGTTCAGATAGGA
This sequence comes from Ondatra zibethicus, assembly GCA_004026605.1. Lineage (NCBI taxonomy): Eukaryota > Metazoa > Chordata > Mammalia > Rodentia > Cricetidae > Ondatra > Ondatra zibethicus. Next base: position 47,506 of record PVIU01007919.1, on the reverse strand, counting down.
ATATAAAAGGTAAAACTAAATAAGACCATGTGAGTAGATTCCGGACCCTATGAGACTGTGCCTTATAGGAACAGAAATGCACACCACACCCATATCTCAGATACCAGCCTCAAAAACCATGAGAAAATTAATTTCTGCTACACAAACTACAGTCTATGGTGATTCACTAAGATAGTCAGACTGATCAAGGCACTATCTGAATTTGATTTAAAGACATTCTGACTTTGCTTCTTTTCAAAACAAATGCTTTATGTTTTTATCATAAAGGATAAGCTCCCTGAAATTCAAGAAATACCATCTCTGCTTTACTTGCCAAGGTCATCTCTGGCACATACTACTGAAGTCAGCTCTGGAAGTCTTCATTTCAGATACATAAATCGACCAGGGCATGCTCCCAGAGAAGCTACCAGGGTGACAAAAGAAAGTCAGAGTCACATCTGTATTCCATTAGCCATTTAGACATCAAAAACCAATGTATTCCAAGCACTTGCTATGTGTTTGGATATCTTCTCTGCTCAATAATTTTTTAAGATAATAAATAAGTCAACAATGGTAGAAACAAATGTTGTGGAGTAATGGAGATTGTGAGTGAAATAATAGGAAAGACTGGGAGATGGAAGAGTTAGGAAGGCTAGGGATGGAAGACCAGGGATTGAATGCCATTTTAGAGAGATATAAGCCATGTAGAAAGCAAAGTCCCCAGGACAAGGCTTAGCAGGCACAAGCCCAAGCCCCTGCAGCGAGGCTGTACTTAGTAGGGTTATGAAACAGTGTCACCAGTCCATCATGGATAAAAGAGTGTGGCACAGTTCTGGGTGAAAAGCAGTTGAGATTGGGTACAGACCTTTAGGCTAAGGCAAGGAGTTTGGGCTTTCGTTCCCAAGAATATTCGGAAGTCATAGAAGGGTTTAACCAGGCAATGACATGATAAGGACGCATTTGTTTCTTGTTGCTGCTGTAACAACTTAACAAAAACATGGTGGCTCCAACAAGCACAAATTGACTTTCCGATCATTCTGCAGGCCAGAGCTACCAAGTCATCTTCAGTGGTCTGGAGTGTTGGTAGGCTGTTCCCTCCCCAGTTCCTAAGAAGAATACCTTATTTTTCTTTCTACTCTTTCCAGGGCTTCAGAGAATTCCTCATTCCTGGCCAGTGTCTCCCTTCCTCATATCATCCCTAGCTCTTGCTTCTGTGATGACTTTTACTTTCTGCTCCATCTTACAAAGATAGTGATTACATGGAGAGCCTGCAGGATCCTCCACCACAGCCTCTCCACCTCAACATCATTAATCATGTCGCATACACAGAATCCCTTCCTCCAAATAAGGAAACGTTTATGGATTTAGGAATCCGGACCTGGTTGTATTAGGTGTTGGGGGAGAAGGGGACATTATTCAACCTGCCATGGAAAACCTGAATAAACCCCATTTGTTAACTACTTTTCTCAAAAGATGTCTACACCTCTTGATGATATTGTTAGCTGTTACATGAGTGGAAATTTCCCTGAACAATTATAGATGAAGCAAAATTAAGATATCTTTTTTTTAACCTCTCAGATACTCAAATGAGAGTTTCCAAGACGAAATAGAGGTGCTGCTTGCACGGTCACTGAACCATTTGTTCACACGGAACATCTTAGAAAACCGGTGTTCTGTGAGACAAGTTCTGAATGGCCCTGGCCTCTGGAAGCCTCCAGGGGAAATAAGCTGCTTTGAAACATTTGAAGAACTGTCATGGAAAAGATGGAGTGAGATTATGTAAGGCCCTGGATGTGAAACCAGAAATCAATGAGAACATGACAGGGGTCAAGCTTCGCCTCAGCCGTCAGTCTTCTTACAGTCCACAAAGCTACAGTGAGAAGGGCTTCCCAACTACAGTTTGTCTGACCTCACTAAGGGGTTATCACCGTGGCCTGTATCAATAGTTCTCGGATTTTTCCTATAATTAGGCAACAGTTCGAGGTCTGGAGAAGATGTACATTCTGCCTCTGTATACTCAGGTTGAGGTCTGTGGTCCTGCAGAGCTCAGAGAGGGGCAGTAACAGTTTCAGAAGATGAAGGGGACTACAGCGTTATATAAGAACTTAGACCACAGAATCTTCCAAAGACGCTCCCTTCTCCTAACCCTGGAGCCTATGAACTGTTAAGAGGACAAGGGGCTTCGTGAGCATGGAGGACGCAAACTTCAAGGTAAGCATGACTCCAGGACCCAGTGAAACTACAACATGGTGGGTATTAGAGGAAGTGCAACTGAATCTGTGACTTTTGTGCAGGAGAAAAGGCATTTTTATCAGGTTGTGCCAAATCGGAGTTCGACCCACCACAGACTAGACACGAATGCAGTCATAGGTAAGTGATTTATATGTATCTTTACTTTTGATCAGCTATGCACAAAATACATAAAATGGGACTGGTTTTATTAGATCAGCCTAATAAATTAAACAGAATTTATTCAATGGATCATTTCAGCACCCAGTATGTGCCAGATTTACACGAGGCTCTGGGAGCTTATCAGGGAGCTAGAAAGACGGCCCAGCATGTAAGAATGCTTGCTGTTCAACCATTAGGACCTGAGTGGAAATTCTCAGAACTCATGTTTAAAAAAAAAAAAACGGTGCTGGTGGCCCACACCTTTAATCCCAGCATTCGGGAAGCAGAGGCAGGCGGACCTCTGTGAGTTCAAAGCCAGCCTACAAGAGTCTACAAGAGCTAGTTCCAGGACAGGCACCAAAGCTACACGGAGAAAAAAAAACCTGCAAGTGTTCTAGAGTATTTGTAACTCCCACACAGTAGGGTGTGGAGACAGGAGGCTCTCTGGGGCCTCATGACCATCAGCTTAGGTCCAGGTTCAGTGAGAGATCCCATCTTAAAGGAATAATGCAGAGAGTGATAGAGCGGGCCATCCAGCATCCTCCTCTGGTCTCTGCAAGCACATGCGCAGGTATGCATGCACACCTGTGTGCATACACCACACATGCACACACTCACACACCTGCATAGAACCAAACCACTCTCCTTTCTGAGTAGATGTCAGTAGGCTGGAGAAATGCACTTGAAAATAAAACACAGCTTCTCTGTCAAATGTGTTACCTTAAAGGAACACAGTTCTTCACCCTAATAATCACAATCACAGTGACAGCGAACCAACCCTGCTCAGAGCACCTACTTCCTGCTGAAATGACCCACTCAGAAGGATAAGATGGGCCGCAAGTAGAAGGTCTTGCTAGCCTTTCATCTTGTTGTCCAAAGGACATTCTGTACGCCACTATTTGTGGGTATGTATGTGTCTAATTCCTTCACTTGACCATTAATATCCAACCAGATAAAATGAGTGAGGCATGCTGGGCAGTCCTAGCACTCGGGCAGTTGAGGTAGGAGAATCATGAGTTCAAGACTGCCCGGGTTGTATAGTAAGACATTGTCTCAAAACGAAGAAGCTAGCCAAGGTTCAGAGACATATTACCAGGTTTACCTCTGTGGTGTAAGAGAAAGGAAAAGGCAGTTTCTTAACTTGCATCCCTCTATAGTGTTGTGTCACAACCACCCATTCTATTCATGTGCTTGGGGTCATTTCAGGGTGTTCTGAATATTCTTGAACATCTAGTGATTCTTACAGGTCAGCTGAGAATTTAAGCTCTGGGGGTGGCATTACTTGGTCAGAGGTATGCACAGATGTATATGTGGATATAAATGTCCAACTTTTATAGATATTGACAGTTTTCCAAGGTTCTGGAAATTTACCCTTCATTTCAGAAGCATCTAAAAGCTCCTGCTGTTCCACGGTCCTCTTAAGTATTAGTATAGTCTGTCTCTTTTATTTTAATAATGCTGGCAAATGTGCTAAAAAAAATAAACTATTACAATCTTAATTTGCATGTCTTTCTTGGCTAATGATCTTGAGTAACTTTTCTCCCAGATTAGACATTAGACACCCTGTTCTGGAAAGGAGTCTCTTCTCTTTTTGATGCAGCGCTTCTCTGCGTAGCTTTGGCTATCCTAGAACTAACTCTGTAGACCAGGCTGGCCTCAAACTCAGAGATCCACCTGCCTCTGCCTCCTGTGCAACACCACTACCCAGCTTGGACTTGGGGATTTTTAATATAACAGCTTTGTCAGTGATATTTATCACAAATACATTTTCCCCCTCGCTGACTTACCATTTTCCTTTAATGTGTCCATGTGTTCATGTGGGTGCAGGAATGTGGGCAGGTGAACATGCATGTATGTAAAGGCCAGAGCACAACCTCAGGTATTTTTCCTCAAAAGCTGTTCACCTTGTGTTTTTTAGGTTTGAGGGAAGGTGTTTGTTTGCTTGCTTGTTCTTCTTGTTTTGGTTTTTCAAGACAGGGTTCTCTTGCTGCAGCTCTGGCTGTCTTGGAACTCAATTTGTAAACAAGTCTGGCTTCAAACTCACGGAGATCCTCCTTCCTCTCATCCCAAGTGCTGGGGTTAAAGGTGTGCACCACCACTGCCTGGGCTACCTTATGCTTTGAGACAGGGTCTTTCATTAACCTGTGCTCACTGATTAGGCCAGGCTGACTAAAGAGCCCCAGGAATCCACCTGATTTCATCTCCCAGGTGCTGGGATCACAAGCCAGTACCACGCCCAGGGTTTTAGAAAGGTTCTTGGAGTGGAATGCAGGTTCCCTTGCTTACAAGGCAAGCACTCCACCAATGGTGCCATATCCCAGGCCCTGCACTTTTTCTCTCTTAATAGTTTCTTCTCATGAGCAAAGAATATTAGCTGTGTAAAACTGGGCTGTCTTTCTCCCTCAAGGTTATAGTGACAGTCTCCTGTGTACAGAGAACTATTGCTTTATCTTTCCACTTAAGCTACAATAACCCAGCAGGTTTCATCACTTGTGTAACTGTGCAAAATTCCAAACACATGAAAGAAGGCTTGAAGAATAATATAATGGCCCAATGACTCTTTTACCCACCCAAATTGTGGGTTGACAGCCAATCTTGTTCCATTTTTGCCACACATTTTTTTATTATTTAAAACAATTTTTAAGTTTAAACATATTTTGGTCTTTCTTCCCGTCCCCTAAGTCCTGCAAGATCCTCTCCCAATCCTTACTCTCCCAAATTTCAGTTTTTCCCAAAAAAAGAAAAGAAAAACAATCCCAAAACCAGAAAAGCAAATTAAATGCACCCCAAAAGAAAACACCAAACTGTAGACAAACAAAAGCACAGGCACAGAAAGAAAAACAAAAACAAAACTGTGGAGTCCGTTGTATGTTGGTCAACTCCTCCTGAACATGAGATCATCCCTGGAGTGGTTTGATAGGCCCAGTGTCATTCCATTGGAGAAAACTGGTTTTCCGTGTCCCAGTAGGTATAAATGACAGTTCAGTTGTTAGCCTTTGCCCTAATGACTAGGTTTTCATTCATTCAATTATTTATCAATTCATTCATTTTAAAATATAGCAAAATAAACTGACAAGATAAAATAAAAACTATCTCATCAAAGTAGGACAAGACAAACAAACAAAAGAAAAAGAGCCCAAGAGAAGGCACAATAATCAGAGACCTGCTCATGCACAGACTCAGGAATCCCATAAAAGCACTAACTGGAAGCCATGATGAAAATGCAGAGGCCCTGGTGCAAATCTGTGCAGGCACTGTGCATGCACCCTCCGCCTCTGTGAGTTCTTAAGAACTTTGCTGCTGTCTTTTCAGTGTCCTCCATACCTTCTGGTTTCTAGATACTCTTTCCACCTCTTCTTCTAGGGATGGTCCCTGAGCTCTGAGGGGAGGTATTTGATGAAGACATCCCATTTCGAGCTGAGCGTTCCAAGGTCTCTTACTCTCTGCATCATGTCTTGATTGTAGGTCTCTTTATTACTTCCCATCTACAGCAGGAGGAAGCTTCTCTAAGGGTGTCTAAATAAGGTACTGATCTATGAGCTTAGCAGAGTATCATTAGGAATAATTTTATTGCTACATTTTTTCTGCCTTTTAGACCAGTATTATTTAGTTTTTATGCTAGGTCCCTGGGCTATCTATTCTCAGGTTCTCAGTCACCCAAGCAGTGTCAAGCATCAAATTAGTTATTGGTTGGTTACTCCATCACTTTGTGTCACCATTGCCCTAACCTATATTGCAGGTTATCATTGTAGGAAAAGAGTTCATGGTGGCTTAGTGTTTACATTTCTTTTGATAGCATGAAGCATATCATGCTGTACCAAGGACACCGAAACATAGGGGTGAAGACACCAGACCAACATCGCCATGTTCAGTGAGATATTTTTACCACCCTTCCTTCCCTCTTGCCTTGTTTGCTATGAAGCAAATCACAGGAAGTCATTGTCATTGCATTCAAAAACACATTAGCATTTACCTGTAATATATAATTGTTTTAACCACACAGTAATCGTAATTTTTAATTCTTTTAAAATCCTTACTGTCATTAAATAGCCAGAGAATATTATTCCTCCAATTGTCTCACTAAAGTTTTTTTTTTTAATACCATTGGTTTTCTTAAATCATAGCTAGGTAAACTATTTCATTAGATTGATATTCTCCTAAAAATCAATCTACTAAATTGTATTTCTTCCCCTCTATTATTCTTCCTAAAGGTGCATTTATGGGAGAAACGTGGTAGTAGAGAATCTCTTCATTCTTGAGTTGCTATTTGGCAATATCATTTAATACATCTCTGCGTCACTTGCAAACTGATAGTTAGACCCACAGACTTGGATCAACAAATTGGGTCATCAGTACAATAGAATGCTATTTGGTGACTTAAAAAGGCAAGAATGGTCAAGCCATGAAAAAACAGAGCCATCTTTATTACTGCTGCTAAGTAAAGGAAAATCCACATATCTGATTTCAACTACATGAAATTCTATAGCAGGCAAAATTACAGAGCCAAAAAAAGTGATCTGTGATTGCTTGAGGGTCTGGGGAACTTGAGGAGCTGTGTTGAAGAACTAAAATAGAAAAAGGTCTTTCTGGAATGGCAAAACCACTATGTATTACTCTATAATAGAGGACATGTGTACGCATTTATCAAAATCCATAGAACTTCACAACAGAAAAGGAGTTCTCTTTCTCAGAAAATTTTAGTGTATGCATTTCTTTTTTAGGAAAAGGATTTAGTAGGTTAATGCATCCCAGAACGGAATAAGACTGTGTTGGGAAGATTCTAACTCTATTATGAAACAGCCTGGGTGAATTGGTAGGTACAGAGGTAGAGGCTTGGTGGACTATGTAACCTTGGGAATGAGTGAAGCCTGTGAGACCAGCTGTAAAAGTGTTTTCACGAAAGTACCGTGTAAGAAAGCTCTCTAGTTGATAACACTGTTTTCAGTGGAATACAAGTTCACAATTCTGATACTACTATTGTCTTATTTTCTATCACTGTGGTAAGACACCATGACCAGTGCAACTTATACAAAAAAAAATAGTTTATTGGAGGCTTACAGCTCCAGAAAGGGAGTCCATGGCCATCGTGGAGGGAGCTTGGCAGCAAACAAGAAGACATGGTGCTAGAGCAATAGCTGAGAGCTTACATCTTGAGACACAACCATAAGTGCCACGCCTCCCCCCAAAATGCCACACCTTCTGATCCTCCTCAAACAGTTTCACCAACTGGGGAACAAGTATTCAAAGCTATGAGCCTGAGGGCGGTTCATTAGAGCCACCACAGCTGTGTGTGTGTGTGTGTACTTGATCTGTTTGATTAAATGTGATAGATGATGGGCATTGTTTCTCACTGTTGAAGTGGAAAATTATAGAGCAACAAATGAAAGAATGAAGGCTGAAGCAGATGACTTAGAGTTGGAGACATGTGCATATATAGGTATGAAGAAATATTTACATATAAAAGTATTTATCCATTTGTTCACATATAAGTTGATATACATACACATTTCCTCACTCCATCATCTGGGAATGCCTAGAAACAACAACACCCCAGTAACCCCCAGTGTGGCTATCACCCAGATCTTGGTTTCTAATGTCATTCTCTAATAACTGGAACTAGGGCTTCTTTGAAAAAAATGGATGGTTCTAGAGCTAGAAAACAAAACTTAAAAATAAATCTCCAATATTTTATTGTAATAGATACTATAAAAATTATTTTGAAAATTGATGGGAGTCTGTCAGAACAACTGAGGTACCAATAGATAGAGTTCCCAATCCCTCTTGGTGAGTAACAAAAATAAATAAATCGATAATGATGTGTTACAACTCAAAGTATAAAATAAATTACAATTACCAGTATAGCCAAAAAAGGGAGAAAAATAACTCTCATGTGGGAGAATATCAATTTAAGCAAAAAAATGACATTTTTATATAACTAGGATCCCTAATTGATGCAGGAGGGTTTTTTGTATTTTTGTTGTTTTTATTGGTTAAATAAAGAGACTGCCTTGGCCTTTTGATAGGGCAGCCCTTAGGTGGGCATAGTAGACAGAACGAAATACTGAAAAAAAAATACAGTAAAACAAACGCCATGATTGTCCTGGCCAAGACAAACACTACTTAAACTCATACCAGTAAACCACAGTCAAGTGACAATACACATTAATAAAAATGGGTTAATCAAGATGTAAAAGTTAGCCAATAAGAGGCTAACCGGGTGCTGGAAACAGCCCTCTCCTCCCTACTACACCTAATGCCTTTTAAGAAAGAGACCTGAATATCTGTGATTGTCTTTCCAGAAAACTCACCACCAGTGTCCTTTGGCAGAGGAGACAGGGCTATCAGAACTGTCACTCATCCATGAAAGTGGAGAAAGTACCACGTAGTGGGAAGAAGGAGACCAGCAGGAAGGAAGAAATGAGAAATAGCAATGAACAGATGTGGTCAAAGGGACATGCATCAATGAACATGTTTTCATAGAAGCCATCACTATGGAAAATAAATACATAAATAAAAAATTCAAATGCCTTCAGTCATCAAAACTGAGAAAAACCTGAGAAACTTGCAGTTGGGAGGGGATGGGGAGGTCCTAAAGAGACATGACTGTTAATGTAATGTGACATCCTATATGAGAGCCTGGAACAGGGGAAAAAAAGATATTAGGTAAAAGCTAAGTAAATGTGAATAAAGTATGAACTTTTAGTTAATAATATTGTACTAATATTGGTTTATGAATTGTAATAAATTATATCATAACAATGCAAGACATTCAGGGTAAAGTTGAATTTGAGCTACATGGAAACTCTTTACAATTTGGAAACCTAACCTCACCTCCTGCTCTTTTTTTTTAACTTTATTTTATTTCCAGAACTGGGTCTGAAACCTAAGGCCTCACAGGTATTAGGCAAGCACTCTTCCACAGAACTGCATTCCCAGACATAAAATCAGTTTTTAAAAACAAGCGTTTTGACTCATTCCAATTGCACATGCCTGTTCTGTTCATTGAGCAACACTTTCATTTTGTGCGTTGGGTACATGGGGCAACAGGGAAGGAAGAAATGGAGGAATATGAATCAGGGCAAACAGCGGAGGCTGTCACCACACTCAGCCTTCCATGTGTATTTTGTGGCTACGTAACAAGTATCTGAACAGCAATCAGTGATTTACAGGTAAGACAGGCACTGTCTGAAGGCCAAACTCAACCCAGGCTTCTCCATTTTCGTGAAATTCTAGCCCTCTTTGCACTACTGTGGAGGCAGCATCCCACTGTCTCTCATGTGGCAACAATCTCCTGAGACCCTTGTTAATAATGACACTCCATGAGACAAAGTGTCTTTTACAGTTTCCTTTCTTACCATGTCACTTTATCAGTTATGAATCTTTCACTTAGCAATGTCACAAAACTAAATCAATAGGACACTTACACAAAACTAAGACTTTATCAAGTCACATAGCTGAGAAGTCCAGGATCTGGCCAGGTATAATTCTATTTATGAACCCAAGTATTGTCCTCAGAACTCAGTGACTCTCCACCTCTTGGGTGTTCGCCTCCAGCTCCGTTTCCAAGTTCTGTGTAGCAGCCTGAACAATTTAGATCACATCTTCCCAAGGTCAAGCTCACCACCTAGAGAGCCCAACTTTCACATCACAGGTACAGATTGGCCCATTTCCTTTTTCCCAGTTACAACAGAACAGAGGTCCATCTCAGAAGCAGGGTTTCCCCTCTGCATGCTCGCAGATGGAGGTGGGTGCAGAAGTGATGCTCACAGAGAGAGAGAGAGAGAGAGAGAGAGAGAGAGAGAGAGAGAGAGAGAGATGACACACAAGCTGAGACAAAGGGAGACAGTAGTTCTGCCAGAAGGGTGATGAACTACAGTGGAGCGTGGAAAAAGGAGGAAAAGTACTAAGTCCCCAAACAGAGCAGAAAAGCTGTTGCAGACAAGCATAAGAAGAGCATGCAGAACCCTCAGGTATCACCCTCTCTTTCATAGCCAATCATCTTCTTGGAGTATATCCTTCCTTCCACCATCCTACATGCAGGCTTCAGTGGTGCACAGGACGGATCTGCCACATTCAAACCCATTCTCTATTGTCTGCATCACTCACGCAATGCATCTCTCCACTCTCCCTGGCTGTGCCAGCCCACACTCCTGTCTCATCCACACTACATGAATTGATGGAGGATGCAAAGGAAAGAATAGATGATTCCACAGAATTAAGAATTTGTACTAGGATATTTTGTAAAGACCTTCCCTGAGTTTCTAGCCTGGAGAGAGAGAAAAGGAGTTTTTATGGCATCTTCCAGAAAATGAGGATCCTAACCCAGTTTTGACAAGATATCTTATGAACTTTGAAATCACTTGCCCTTCTCCTTGGATCCACTACTTGTCTGCAAAATGAGGGCAAACGATTTACAAATAACCTGCAGGCTCTAACCATAAATAATGGCGTGACAAACTGCCAAAAAACCAAGCCCACTCTCTAAAGCCTCTTACTAACTTTCCCTGAGTCATTCTTTTTCTATTCACAGACAAGGAACGGTATGCGGCAGCAGGCACGTGCAGTGTAAGCACCTTGGCATGATCTGCAAATCACATTATAATGCTGCTGTGCATACAGTGGGCATTCAAGAACTGCTTGCTAAAGGAACAAATAATAACAGTTCGAAGCGAGACAAAAGGAGGAAAAGAATAATAAAATTTTTTACTTCTTTGGGTTTTATATGGCTGGGAAGGTCTGTCTATTGTTGATACTGGTGACAGTAGCTGGAGCCAAGGTCTGTCACCACAGCCTCCACAGAGGTGTCCTGTCCTTGGTTATGGCAGCTAGCTCCCTCACAGATTTCTGAAAGCTGGCAAAGCTTCAGTTTTCAGACAGATGGCTGGGGATGTCAGCATCAAGGTCAAGCAGGCTCAGACCTCTGTTCCTACAGTGGAAAGGATAAAAGTGGGTGGAAATTCAAGCTTCATCTCACAGGGTACCTGGGTGATGTGAGTGTTGTGCCACAATAGTCCCAGGCAAAGCTGTGGATCCAGAGACCTCCAATAGGGGCTGTAGGAGCTCCCTGTCCCACTCAGCTTTTTCTACACCTTGACATCCCTGACCATAAATGATGCTAATTACTCATTTCACAAGCACGGGTCCCTAGCATATCCATCTTCCCTGTCACCACACTGCCAGTAGCCTCAGAGCTAATCTGTCCTTGGCCTAGGACTCAGACTCACCATCACATCTGTTAGTTTAGTTGCCTCAGTATGCAGATTTTCCTTTGGTAATGTGTTCCACATGTTACTGCCTCCTTTGCATCTTAACCACGCATGTTAATCCCTTCAACACTTCTTCCCTAGAGCAATGCCCTCGGCTACACCAAGACTGGAATTTTGAAAGTATTTTGCCATTGTCACTCAACAGCTTTTTTAAAAAAATGGCTCCCAACTTTTACAGAAAAAACCCAAAATGCTCATCTAGATTCCCTCTTAATCTGATTGCACCCCAAGACTTGTCTCTAATCCCCTCCACAGAGCTATTCCCAAGCAGCTATCTGAAAGAGGGGGCCTCCACAGCACTCTGTGCTCTCCAACCCTCATTTCTTGACTAGACTCTCCCTTCCATCTAGAAAGACCATTCCCCTTCCCACCACTAACCCAGCTCACCTGTTCTACCTTTCCCAACATATCTTGATTCTCCTTTATTAAAATGAACCTCATTCCTTTGCTTTTTGAATGACTGTACTTTATATCAGGTGCAGCATTTGTATTATTCGTCTTTCTATATGTCTGCCATACCTGGTGGGCAAGCAACTGTGTTCGCATGACCTTCTGCTCATCCATCCCCTGAAAGCACAAAGGCTCAAACTCCTCCCCAGTGACTCTCACATACATTCTCTCCTTCAGTCTTCACAGCTACTCTATATTTGGCTATTGTCATTTTTACTATATCATTCATTTTATAGAAGAAAAAACTTAGGCACAGAGAACTTCAGTGACTAACCCCTGGGACCCACAGGTAATGAGTGATGTTAGCCTGTAGAGGTGTTGGGTATCCCACCATGGCACACAACTGAGCACAAAGCAATGAACACAGCCTGGGCTCTCCAGCTGAACACTCCAGCTGAAATTTCTATTCAACTAATAAATGAATACTAGCAACTGTTCACCTGCAACGTGTTGTACAAACCTACTCAGATTCTCTGGCTCCAGCCTCATACATTTTGGTGGTGTTCGTGTACTGTTTTTCTGCTCACATTTAAAACAGAAAGCCAATTAGACTTAGCTTCCTTCCTCCATGTAGAAAATGGCTTTGCCTCACTTCTTTCCAGAGCTGCCCCCCTCTCTACCTGCCCCCATCCTTAAGCTATGCATCTCCATCAGTAAAGATACCCTTCTACAGGCCAAGCCCTCACATCAGGAAGCTTGTAAGACATTTAAACAGATGGGATACAGACTCATCAGCAGTGTTCTAAGTCTGAATCTTTTCTTCTTCTGGATCCATTAATCTGTTTAACAAAACAAGGGGGGGAGGCCATTTTTTAAACCAGATGATTGAATAATGACACATTTCTTTTGTCTCAATTTGAATGCAATGACTGTGCTCTAGATCTACAGGTGAGTGTGTACTCTCTGGGAAAGTGACAAGCCAGTCTTATTGCTATTGTGTGGGAAGCATTTCAATTAGCAGAGAGAAGTAAGCCCCATCAGCTTCAAGCATGGAGATGAATTCACAATGAGTGGCATTTCTTTTCTGCAGGAACATTAATTAATCAAGTGGAGTTGACAAGGATAAGTGGTCTCACAGGGCAGGGAAGCAAAGGTTCTTGCTGCTTTCTAAATGGACAAAGTGTCTTTCCCAGCACCCTGCTTGGGGGAGGTGCTTACAGCTTCCTTGGGTGCTAACTCCCTTTCTAATGTTGCCATAGCAACATATGTGGGTTAGGTTTTTTTTGTTATTGTTGGTTTGGTTTGGTCTGTTCTATTTGTTTTTCAGGTGAAACATTTGAAGAGAAAGCCTTTGTGTCAGTAGTGCAGGGGCACGAGACACGTCAGTAGTGCAGGGGCACGAGACACGTGCCGGTGCCCTGAGTCTGAGAAGTTATCCTCTGTTCATGTGGTCCATTTTCCAAGAAGATCCTGGATGTGCAGGATCTTGCACACTTTCACAACAATCCTGTGAGGAAGGGCATAGTTTGTCATAGTTTTACAAATTTTACAAGCAAGAAAAAGTGAGAAAGAAAAGGAAGAACCATGAAAAAATACAATGTTAAGAAAGATTCAGGAGAAACATGTGAAAGATGTAAGATTCCAAGCGAAGAGCATGGAAATGGGCGACACTGTTTTGTCATTACCAACAACTGATACCATTACTGCTCCTGTCTTCTTTTCTATTGCATGCTAACCTCAGTCGATCCCACTTGGAATTTTGAGAGGGATATGTCATTTGGACATAGAGCAGTAAAGGACTGCAACCGAGATCACAGAAATGATGGAAGCAGGCTGCACAGGCTGTTTAGAGAGTTAGCACGTATGACAGGCAGATTTTGGAATACTAGAAACACAATGTGATATGATCCTTTGAAAGGGATAACCAGGCTTTCGTGGTGGAAATAGATGCAAAGGTGACAGCAAGGACAGCCAGGAGGCAACGGCAGAGGTTCATAAAACAGATGGCAGTGGCTTGGATGGAGACAGGAGAAGAGGCAGTGAAGTGATCAGATTCCAGACAGATATCAAAATAGACTGTAATACTTCCTGATGCTTAGACATGAAGAAGATGAAGAAAACTCAAGGATAACTTTATGGTCTGGAACTTTAAAAATGGAATTGCTATCAAGGATAAAGTAGTCTGCAGCTGCTGTGGGTTTGGCAGGAACAAGGAGAATGAGAAGTCAGGTTTGGGAGACTTTCAGCTTGAGAAGATGAGCTGCCTTTCAAGCGGAGGTGCCAAGTAGGCAGCTGTATGTAGAAATCTGGAGTGTGAACGTCTGGACTGGTCCTCTAAGGTGTTATGTTGCTGGCAGATAGAAAGTAGCTACAGCCATGGAACAGGGTGGGATTCATAGGAAAGTGGGTGGATACATGAGAGAACTGAGACTCTTCTAACAGCAGAACAGAGGGAGAAGGAAGATCAAGCAAAAAGTTCAAGTAATGGTGACCATGAGGATGCAGCACACTGCAAGCCAAGTGTGGACAGTGTATTTAAGAGTCAGTAAGGAGCATCCATGTCCAACCATGCTAAAGAAGATAAACATTAGTGAGTAACCACGGGCTAAAACAGTATGGATATCATGGGTAATGCTGATGGGAGCAATTTTCAAGGAGGGATTTGCAAAAGGGACTGGTGAGGCAGGAGTAATAACAATCAAGAGGGCATGCACTGGAGGCAAAGAGCATAGATACTGTTTTCCAGGGTTTCTGTTGCAACCAGTGAAAATGAATAAAGGGCCAGGCTGGTGGAGAGAGACCTTGCTGTTTGCAGAGCAGAGGGTAGTAGTGTGTTCATAAAAAGGATCCAGGAAAGAGCAAGAGTGGCTGCAGTCACATTACGGGGGTGGGGATGCAAAGCAGAGGTGACATTAGGACTGGCTTTAGACAGAAAAGCAGAAACACAGAGGACATGGTACAGATGCTGGCAATGGAGCCTACATAGAAGCCTCTTCTAAAGGCTTTAATATTCTTAGTACTGCAAAACACAAGCACCAGCTCCAAGCAATGTGGGAAGAGGAGGTATTGAAAGTTGAAGATGCGCTTTGAAGGCACAAGGAGTGCTTCACTGATCTTTGAGTTTAAAAAATAATCACTTGGTTATGCATAATGGCCAAGTTATGGAACATGCCTACATGCCCTTTGGTAGTTGGATAGATTAAAACAATGTACGTACACACATACACACACACACACACACACACACACACACACACACACCATAGTAAAGTTTTAATACACCACAAAGAAAAACAGATATAATTTGCAGAAAAAAATAAACTGATGGAACTAGATATCACTGGTTGTGTGAAACAAGCAAGGTGGGTACCATATATATTCTCTCATATGTGGAATCTAGGAGGATCAAGGACATGAAAGCAAAGGGAGGCTTGTTAGGGATGCGTAAGAGTGAAGGGAGAGTGAAGGTGAGAAGAGGGTAATATGTATGTAATAGTATGTATAGGATATCACAACAAAACCCACTACTTATTATAATTATTATGTGCTAATAAAAATAATCAACAAAGCAAGAATAAGCCACTGAAATTAAAAATGCAATAAAATCCATTCTGCCCAGTAGAGAAAAAGAGAAAAACTCCTATAACTATTACAGGGATTAGCTTCAAACTTCAAACTTGAGAAGATAAGTTTCTTATATCAAAGAACCAACTGAAATATTTCCAAGTAGAATTTCCCAACTATTGCCTATGACTGATATAATAAAAGTATAGGTGATCGGCCTTGAGAGAGAAACCATTAAAGCCCTTTCCCAGATGTTGTAACTTGAGGTTAAATCTAGACTTTGTTCTTCCTTTCCTATGAAGACAGTTGTAGATGAAGCCAAAACAAAGTTGGCATGAAGAATGTTAACTGAAACCACAGTACAGGAAGCGAAGGAAAAGAAAGGGTAACTTAAAACCAGTATGGAGCACTTGGTCAGGATGCAGAGTGAACGGGAGCCAAGCTCACTGACTCCAGAACTCCAGGGATGATTGCTGAGGTTTTCCATGAACAGAAGGCTAGGTACGGGGTAGAGAGATCTGCCCCACCTACCACAGCAGTGTTTCCATCACAGCAAAGGTCACTGCAAGAAGGAAGACACCCAGCTGATAGTACTGTGCCTCTCCATGACTGTGACCCTTTGACCTCCACACCTCCAGCCTGCCAGTTGCTTGGTGGGCCCTAATTATTACTGAAAAACAAACTAGGGAATTGTTCACAGTCTTTTATGCATGGGGTCCAAGCAGTCCAAAGGGTGCCACCTAGTTGAAACATTGTACTCTTCACATCTCCTCAGGAGCCTCCAGCTCTTCTTGCTGGTATGGCCATAAAATGCCTGTCCATCGTTTCAAGAGCGGCTTATTGATCCAGAGAAGTGGAGGCCAGTCGTGTGGGAATTAGTGCCACTGAGCATCAAATTTCCCCAAAGCCTAACTTATTTAACACACTCTTCCGAGCTCACAATCTGTGTGGCTAAAAATCTAGACACTGCTTAAATGAGTCCTATTAAAACATCATAGAACAGGCTGTGTTAAAATCAACCATATGGGACTGGGGGTTTAGCTAAGAGGTAATAAGCTTGCCCAGCAACCACAAGATCTTAGGTTCAGTCCTCAGCTCAAAAATAATAACGTTAATAATCAGCCATAGCTTCAGTCATGACAAAACTTAACCAGGGAGGATTTTTCTCAACATCCATGTGTTTACGGGTAACATTCAATTCCTTAAAGACCAATGGACACAATTCCTCAATTTCAGAAAGTCATTCAGTTCCTCGGTCCCTTGTCATGTCCCCATAGAGAAGTCCACGCATGACAGATCATTCCAGCTAAAAAAAAAAAAAAGCAGGAAAGAAGACAGGTGGAGGTCAGTCTCCTCTCTCTCTCTCTCTCTCTCTCTCTCTCTCTCTCTCTCTCTCTCTCCCTCTCTCTCTCATTCCAAAAGTGAGTGATATAGCCCTCCATGTCCTGCTTTTTCTTATTGGTGTCTGGTCTCTAGATGTGGCCCCCAGTAAAGGCTGTGGTGAGACAGTGCCTGGATTGTACATTGGTGGGACATGGAGATCAGTCAGACCCACCTTAAAGACTACAACAGTAAACTCAAAACTAAGGAGCTGTCACTCTTGGAAGGTGCTCCTTCTCACCCTTGGCCTTCACTCCTGGTTCTCAGAAAAATAAAACTGAGAGAGGAGCCAGAAATCTGCCTTCCAACATGCTGCCTTGCTAGAGTTCTGACCTGACAGGCCATTTTTTTTCTTTCCTTTTCTATTTGTCCGTGTGTATATTGTATAAATGTATGTGCATGCATTTTTAGATGTCATTTTTATTATTCCTCAGTAATCTCTAATTGTTTTGCTGTAATTGAGAACTAACAAGACAAGTAGAAAACCACAAAGCAAACTCCTTTAGGATCTAGGCCTGGCTCTTCCTCATTGTCTCCTCTTTAATTAAACATAGCAAAGAGTCTTATTCATTCCCACCCAGGTTTTCTATCATTTTCTATTTACAGTTGGCACTAGAAGGAACACAAACATGAGAAAGAGCTGCAATCATTTTCATAACAAAATGCTTACAGAATATAAGGTGCATAAAAGTCCATGCCAGTCCAAAGTTCATTCTCAAAAAGAACAGCATGCATATTTTTTAGGGTGTGTGTGTGTGTGTGTGTGTGTGTGTGTGTGTGTGTGTGCGCGCGCGCGCGCGTGCGTGCTTGCATGTGCCTGCATGTAGAAGCTCAACGTGGATTTCATGAATCATCCTCAATCATTCTTCCACATCATTCATATGGGGTCCCCCGTTTAAAAATAGAGTTTTCCAATACGACTACTCTCTCCATGCAGCTCGCTCAGGGGCCCCCATCCCCACCTTCTGAAGCTGCATTGCAGGCAGGCTAGCACATCCACCAGGCACTTACGTTGGTTTCTGAAAATTCAAACTCCAGTTCTCATGCTTGCCTAACAAATGCTCTAACTACAGATCCATCCCCCACCCCCGCAGCTCTAGTCTCCCTTTTTAAAGCAGGCAAGCCTCTAACTACAGCTTCAAGTCTCCCACTCGGCCCTCTGGCTTGAGCTCGCAGATCCCCTAGGCTCATGAGGTCCCTCAAGAGGCTTCCTCTTTAAGGGTCTTTAAGTTTATTCATTGTTGGCTCCACCACATCCCCTCCCCGCCCCACTAAGAGCCGCTCTCAAGATTAGGGGCACCATGACTCCTTCTTCCTCCTATTGGATTTCCCATAGAAAGTAAGCAAATGGTGCCTTTTCCTCTAACTCAGACTCTAACCTGTTCTACTGCTTCCAAAGAAGGAAATGGATGGTAGAGTTAAATAAATAGGTAAGAAGTAGTTTAGAATGTTTTTAAACTTCAATTACACCTTGCAGAAATGATTACTATCCTGGGAATCGCCCACACTTTATAGAAGTTTACATCCTCTGAGAGCTGTGAGCTCAGAAATTATAGCAAAGGACCATTTTCCTCCCCCATTGCTTCCACATCTGCAACAAGGGTGGTAGGGTAGAAGGTGCGGTGGTTTGAATAGATATGGCCCCATGTACTAGTGCGGAATGCTTGGCCCCTAGGGAGTAGCACTATTAGGAGGTGTGGCCTTGTTGGAGGAAGTGTGTCACAATGGAGACAGGATTTGAAGTCTTATAGGCTCAGCTATGCCCAGTGTGGCTCAGTCTCCTTCTTCTCCTTTTGCTGCCTGCAGGCCCAAATATAGAGCTCTCAGCTCCTTCTCCAGCACCATGTCTGCCTGCATGCCACCATGTTTCCCACTATGACAACAAGGCACTAAACTAAATGTACTGTAAACGGAGCTATGCTTCCATTTTTCCTCAATCCATCCCCCCTGGGAAACTCACCTTTGAAATGTTGTGAGTTAGAAAAGCCTCCTCCAGGAGGCTCTCGGGTGAAAGATCGAAGGAGTGTCTTTGTGTTAGGGCATTCAAGACCTGAGAAGCCTGTAAGTTACCCATCAAAATGGCTCTATGCTTCAAAATGGACACAGAGAAATACCTTGATGTCCCTCTCAGATTTAATACCAACCTGTAATCGTGCCAACTCCAGCTCCAGCTAAGCCAAATCATCCGTTTTATCCACTCTTGTTCCCAAGCTGTTGAAGATTACAAATGCCTGCTGACCAGTCCCCATTACAAGTCTGCTGTTCAGCATCACTTGCTCACTAATCCTTTTATTCGTTCTATTAACTATCTAGCCTGCTCCAGATGGTGGCAATGTAAGTCTATTTTACTCTTCTCTAATACCCCACCCACCTCTTTCAGAACCTCCTGCATGAGGACAATTTCAATGCCCTTTGCCTCAGCTCCTCTTCCCTTCGCCCTGGAGAGCTGGTTTGCTCCAACCAGGCCCCCTGGCCTCCACAATGTGCAGAGGAAGAAATGCATCCCTTTTCTGTTATTAACTGGGAACTTTTGATCTCATCCTTCCAGCCTCCCTAAGATTTTATCACATGAACCCACCCATTTCCTCTTGCAGGTTCAGTGCCTCTCTCTAGTTCTTTTCTATGTCCTCCTCACCTTTGTTCCCCATGGCAGCAACTGTCTTTCCACTCAACATCAAACCCAAGTCACGTTCTCCATCCATGGACCGACAACCTTCCTCTACCCTCAGCTTCCTGGGTGTCTGTCTTCACTAGTCCAGTGGCATTTCATTTGTATTTTAATAAATAAAGCTTGCCTGAGGATCAGAAAAGTAAAACAACCATACTGGCCAGCCTTACAGACCAGGCAGCAATGATCCACACCTTTAATCCCAGTAGCCACAATGACACACACCTTTAATTCCACTAGCCACACTAGCTTGCCATAGAAACCAGGTGATAGTGGTGCACACCCTTAATCCCAGAACTGGAGAGGATTATAAAACAAGAAGAGAGAGATCTCTTTTTTCGTTTCCTGGAGGCAGGATCACCATTTTCAGACTGAGGTCGAGGTAAGAGCCCATGGTTGGCAGCTTTGCTTTTCTGGTCTTCAGGTTGAACCCCAGTATCTGGCTCTGAGCTTTTATTAATTGTGCTTCATCACTAGTTTATAGAAAATGCTTTTTTGATGTCTAAGTGACAGCTCCTGTCACCTGTCATGCACCCCCACAGGTGATGTTTTGAATGTTTGTCAAATCATGGGGCTATTTTGAGAGTCTGTAACCTTGATGTGACCGAGGCAGGAGCCTAGTCAGTAGAAGCAGGTCCCCAGGGGTGGGCCTTTGACGATGAAAGCCCAGACCCTGGTTCAGGTTGCTCTGCTTTCTGGCTCACCACAATATCAGGAACTTCCGCCACTCATCCCTGCTAACATGAACCCTGCCATGCCTTCCCCACACAGTGGAAACTTCTCCCCCTTTAATTTGTTTCTGAGCCACACTTTGCTCACACAGGGCAGAAGCACCAGACAGTCTCATCCCATCCTCCTCCAACCACTTTCGAGCAGTCGCAAACAGATATTCCTTCTATCTTCAGCTCCTTTCTCTGTGGTTCGCCTCCCCTGCCCACCCTTCTCCATCCTAGGCCTTCACTATTCTGATGTTCATGTGTTCTGGGGGAGGCTCCTCTTTCCTTTCCCCATCTTCTCTACGCACATCTCCTGGGAGGCAATTAAATCTGCTCCCTCGGACTATTAACTACATCAACACCGAAGACTCGCAGCTGTTTCACTAGCACTGACATCCTTTGTGAATCTTGGTTCCTTCTGAGACTTCCTATTTTATAGAAAATACAACCCCATAGTTCCCACCTTCAGTCTGTTTGGGAAAGAATTCATCACTGCCCTCATAACATCCCAAAGAATCCGCACCTCCTGTTTCCTCTCTTCTGTCATTATCATGTCTCCCCAGCCTCCTGCAGTGGCCATGCTCTTCCGTAACTATCCGTAAAACTCCAGTTACCCTCACAACTGAACATTACACAGTCACCATGTAGTGGCATTTCAATTGTATTTTAATAAATAAAGACTGCCTGAAGATCTGAGAGTAAAACAGTCCCACTGGCCTTACAGACCAGGTTATGATAACACACACCTTTAATCCCAGCAGCCACACTAGTTACCATAGAAATCGGATGGTGCATGACTTTAATCCAAGTGGTGCACGCCTTTGATCCCAGCCCTAGAGAGGAATATATGATGGGTCAAGACAGCGCTCAGACACAGTCTCCTGAGGTTCCAGGAGGCAGGATCGCCATTTCAGACTGAGGTTGAGGTAAGAGCCAGTGGCTGCCTGTCTTGCTTTTCGAATTTTCAGGTTGAACCCCAATTTCTGACCCTGAGCTTTTAGTAATCATGCTTCATCACCAGATCTGTTTATTCCTTGTCCACTTCCAGCAGTACCATCTTCGGGACTGATCACTGGGACTTTATGACTGGAAATTAATCTTGAATCTCTCATCCCCCCCCACCCAAAATTATGTATAGTACACTGGGAAAACCAAGTTCCAACAGTCACAAACAGCGAGATTAGATCCTTGGAGAAGCCCAGTCAGTGAAGGAAGAACTAAGGGGAGGTAAGATTAAATTCATGACTGAGCAGACAGATGTCCTCCCTCCTTCCACTGTCTGGTTAAAAAGGGAGAGACCAGTGGTAGGGATGGCAAGTCACACATATATGTGCTCTTTAACTGTTTGAGGCCTGTGAGAATAAGGATTGTACCTTAAGGATGCTAAACCTTGCCTTGTCCATAGGAAGGAGTCATATCTTCCCATAGGACCCCAGGAAAGTGACTATTCTTGCAAGGTATTATCCCTGCACATGTCATAAGAATGCTGGCAGGTATACATGCCTCTTTTTTTATTGGGAGGCAGGGTCACCACAACCATGGAAGTAGGCACAGCACATCAGGGAATCCTTTTGAGTTGAAAATTGGAACTTCTCTCCCAAGTATTTGTCTCATGTCTCATCAGGAAAGATCATTCCCATCATGGTTTTACCCTCACAGGACCAGCAAATCTGAGAACACCAATGGAGGACAAAGGACAAACAAGATATTTTCTCCAGTCCCCTTCAGCTAATTCCAATGTTCTTGTGATTCATCAAAACATCAAAAGAGACAGGAACACGTTTCCAAGCTAAGCATGTTTTCTCTACTGGCAATGAACTCGTGAGGACAGAGACCAGCCGACTGCCATCAGCCAAGAAGCCAGCTTTGCTAACCTAACAGTTCAGACACATTCATCATTCTCCACCTTCTATCTCTGGGGGCTGCATCTTAAGATCTCAGAGCTCCTGCCTGCTTCAGCAACCTTATGTGGAAACATGCATCCTGTTTCCACTCCCATCTGCATCACATCTATCATTTCTCTTCCTAGTTTCATCAAGATTTATAGGGATGGCTAGCAGCAAAGAGTCAGCAATGATTAACTGGAAGAGATACCTCTAAGTCACAGATCAACTCACTTCCTCCTTTGGCAGTCCGTGGACAGCATCTCATTTCTTTGGGTTATTTTAGCATTTGAATCTCAGTAATAAATGAAACTTTCAGAGTTCCTTGCTCCCTTGGACAGTGAGACTGATCCCATCTAAATTTGGGGACTGATGCAGAATTGGGAATAGGAAAGAAATTTTTCAATGGCCATCTCCTACCAGGGAGCCTCGCCCTGCGCTGTGACCTCTCATCTCATCTTATGGGCTATCAGAGGCTCTTGCAGTCACTTCTCAAGTGGTAGGCAAAAGGGAAGTCTCGAGATTCATGGCTTATGCAATAAACACCTAGAAAAGAGACCAACATTGACCAAATTACCTCTTCCGGGCTAATTCAATCTTCCCTTAACACCAAAGTGCATTTGGCAATAAAATGGCCAGATAAGCAAGCAAGGGACTGGGAAATGTTCTCAGTTAGTAATATACTTGCTTTGCAAGCATGAGGACTTGAATAAGAGCCCTAGTACCCACATTTTTAAAAATGGATAGAGTAGCACATACTTGTAACCCTAGCATTGAAAAGTAGGAGACAGGCAGATCCTGGGGCCTCACTGGTTTGTCTCTCTACTAGCAATGAACTTGTGAAGCTAATGAGAAAGGACAGAGACAGCCAGATGGCCATCGGTTAAGTGAGACCAGCTTTGTTAACTGCATGGTCCAGACATATTTATTATTCTCCTCCTTTTCCCCATAGGTGCCACATCTTAAAATCTCAGGGCTGCTGCTTCAGTAACATTGTATATAAATAATCAGCCTATTTCCATCTCCCTCCAAGTTCCATCATTTCTCTTCTTAGCCACCTAGCCTAGCCAACTGGAAGAATTCCAGGCCAGCCACAGGCACGGTCTCAAAGAAAAAAAAATGAAAAAGATGTACATTGCCTAAGGAGCGACACCCAAAGTTGTCTTCTGGCCTCCACATGTATGCATTAGTCATGTGCAAGGTGGACATGTTCACACACAAACCAAGCAAACTAATTAGGGAAGAGGTATAGTAAACCTACTATTGTTAGTTACTGCATGAACATTACAGAAGAAGCTGCAGGGCTACACTCCAAACCACTGGGAGACACATTGCTAGACGCTGTTAATAACCAACATAAAGCAAAGAAAACCAGCCTACAAACCACAATCCCAGAGAACTTAGACAACAATGAGGACACTAAGAGAGATTTACATAGATCTAATCTACATGGGAAGTAGAAAAAGACAAGATCTCCTGAGTAAATTGGGAGCATGGGGACCTGGGGGAGGGCTGAAGGGGGGAGGGTAGAGACAGGGGGGAGCAGAGAAAAATGTAGAGCTAAATAAAAATCAATAAAAAAAATAACCAACCAGGAGAACCACGGGCAATGAGGATTAGCAGACCATGCCCTCATTTGCTTAGGCCTCCAGAGTCCTTTGGTGTGATTCCATTGTCAACTTTATTTGAAGGGACTCATTGCTTGATAATACTTTAGTACTTATCAATATAATTCCATGTCCATACTAGTTCCAAAATACAACTACAACAGCCATGCACAGTACTTCCTGGGATTCAGACTATAAGCAAACTCACTAAGTAAAGACCAAGTCAGTATAAGATACGTATCCATTTTCTTGCTTTAATGACATTTAGGAATATTAAGCATGTTGGTTTCCAACATTTGTAAAATAGGGATGATAAGAATGCCCACTGTCCCATTAAGTGACGTTTCTCAGTCATGGCATGATGGCTTTCTGGGACCCGCATAAGGTCTTTTGCTGTGGAGACTTCCTACATATTGCAGGATTTTTAGTATTAGTATCATACCTCACCTTCAACAACCCTATTTTACTAATATCTCACTTCTGCCCAGGTCTGACCATCAGAATGTCTCTATATATTATCAGAAGTCTCTTCCTTAATTATTGTTTTAAAATAATTTACTTATTCTTATTTCATGTACATTGGTGTTTTGCCTGCATGAAGGTCTGCGTACAGGTGTCCGATCTTGGAGTTGCAGACAGTTGTAGCTACCATGTGAGTGCCGGGAGTTGAACCTGGGTCCTGTCTGTGGAAGAGCAGTCAGTGCTCTTAACCACTGAGCTATCTCTCCAGCCCCGGAAGTCTCCCTTAAAGGACAGAAGTCACCTTTGCCTGAGAACCATTGCTGTAAAAGAATAAAGGAAACAAGATGTGTAAAATATTTAACCCCGTCCAGGGACACTGGAAAAGTTACCTGACTTGACTCAGGAGAAGACAATGTGTTCTACAGCGGGGGACTTCACTCTGCTGGCAGAGAAGCTAAGAAAGTTCGCCATTATGAGCCACTCTCATCCTTCAGAGACCCTGGTGAGAGCATCCAGGTGGCAGAGACCGTCTTATAAAACTTAGAAGCACACTCCTTATTATCTCTCCCTCCTCTCTATTGACTGGTACAAGCAATTTGTTGGAAAATAGACTTTATTACCACCCTCAATACTTGAATGCCTGCCCAGCCAAAGATATTATACACTATAGAGAATATTTTTATTGGATTCTTACAAACAATAAAAATAACCCATCTGGTCTCGCCCTCTTAATCTTTGCTTAGAGGCCATTTTGTTATAATATGGAAATTTTGGATTCCCTGCTGCACCCAAGGAACACGACTGTGTCTCCTTAACCCTTTGATGCCCAGCACTATTCTGCTACTCCCCAAATAGTGAAAGCAGCCATTGTGTCAAATGATTGCTCCCAGGAACTGGGTGTGAGCAATGATTATTAGGATTTCTAAGCCTGACTTCTCTTCTGGTATCTTTCTACACATGTTCAGTCAAGTTCATAGCAGTTTCTGAGCTCCAGCCCCATCGACCTTGAACTCACTCATGACTCCTGCCCTCTTTAGCTGGGGAAATATAGATATAGAAAAATAATGGCCACAATAATGGCCCAGCAGCACAGACACTGAGAGAAACAATTAATAAATGGGACTTCCTGAAACTGAAAAGCTTCTGTAAAGCAAAGGACACAGTCAACAAGACAAAACGACAGCCTACAGAATGGAAAAAGATCTTCACCAACCTCACATCAGACAGAAGTCTGATCTCCAAAATATACAAAGAACTCAAGAAATTGGTCATCAAAGAAACAAATAATTCAATTTTAAAAATGGAGTACCTAAACAGAGAACTCTTAACAGAGGAATCTAAAATGCCTGAAAGACACTTAAGGAAATGTTCAAAATCCTTAGTCATCAGAGAAATGTAAATCAAAATAACTCCGAGATTCCATCTTACACCTGTAAGAATGGCCAAGATCAAAAACACTGATGACAACTTATGCTGGAGAGGATGTGGGGTAAAGGGAACACTCCTGCATTGCTGGTGGGAATGCAAGCTCAGCCCCTTTGGATGTCAGTGTGGCGATTTCTCAGAAAATTAGGAAGCAACCTTCCTCAAGACCCAGTAATACCACTTTGGGGTTATATCCAAAGGATGCTCAATCATGCCACAAGGACATGTGCTCAGCTATGTTAATAGCATCATTGTTTGTCATAGCCAAAACCTGGAAACAACCTAAATGCTCCTTGACCGAAGAATGGATAAGGGAAATGTGGTACATTTGCACAATGGAGTACTACACAGCAGAAAAAAATAACGACATCTTGAAATTTGCAGGAAAATGGATGTAGCTAGAAAACATCATATTGAATGAGGTAACCCAGACCCAGAAAGACAAATATTATATGTACTCACTCATAAGTGGATTTTAAACATAAAGCAAAGAAAACCAGCCTACAAATCACAATCCCAGAGAACCTAGACAACAATGAGGATCCTAAGAGAGACATACATGGATCTAATCTACATAGGAAACAGAAAAAGACAAGATCTCCTGAGTAAATTGGGAGCATAGGGACCATGGGGGAGGATTGAAAGGGAGGAGAAAGAAAGGGAAGGGAGCAGAGAAAAATGTATAGTTTAATAAAATCAATTTTAAAAAAATCCAGACAGGGTGGCTTTTCCCACTTCAAGTGATGTAAACAAGAAAAATCCCTCACAGGTGTACACAACATCTTGGGTTTTGGTTAAAGCCAGATAGAGTCAAGTTAACAACTAAGTGTAGTTGACACAGACATCCATTGACAAAGTTCCAGGGATGGAGTAGAACCAAGTTAAGAGAGAGACTCTGCCATAGGATGCAGAGCTGGAGAGGTCAGCTCCCCAAGTACTTTGGAATCCATGTGAGTTGATCACGTGCCACAGATGCTGAACAAGAAGTTGGAGGAATCAATTTTTGGCTTGTTATACTTTGTTCTTGCTTTGCACCAACACTTCTTGTGATTTTTCTATTCTCCTCTTATGGGTGGGGATTTTTACTCTGTGCCATTATGTATCATTGTATGTTAAAATGAGGTAGATTGTTTTTTGTTGGGGGAATCACATAATAGATCTGTACTCTTAAACATGGTTATGATTGATAAAGTGTAGTGATATTTTATTTATTTTTAATAAATAAAGCTTGCCTGAAGATCAAAAATATAACAATAATGGCCACTCCTCAATTTGGTCCTCTCTCTTTTCCTACTAAAGTTCACTAGTTTCACACATGGCATCGCTCTGGCCTCAGTCACCATGGCACCTCTCATCTGAATGAGCTTGAGTTGGCTGGTGGAATCTTAAAATGAGGTGCAACACACCACACTTCTGGGGTGATCCTGCCCAGGAATTGGTGGACCTGTATTACAGCCCATAATAAGCTATCTATTCAGTAGTCTCAAAGACTCCTAAGTTTTAGAAAAAGTAAATTCTCAGTTCTTTTTCTTGCAAATCCTGTAGAGTCTTCGCCTACCCTCTGTACTCATGGGTCATATTTTAAACTAAAATATGTAACAGTCTATTTATCCTTTCCATTTCAAATCTCAGCATCTTATACCAAGACCAAGGATGTTGAGACATCTTTGAGTCAATCTTCAGCTACTCCTCCTTCCCTAAACTTTTTCCACATCTTTAAACTTTCTTAAATTATGACTGGATAAATTATTTCCTTCACTGAAAACAAAACAGGGTGTGTAAATCATAGCCAACAACCCAAATCCAGCCACAATCTGCTTTTCTAAATAATGTTTTATTGGAACGCAGACACGCTCATTTGTTTATATTAATATCAATGCTGCTTTCCTGCCACCACAGAGACCATTAATTGGACATAGATAAGAAATATCTACCAGCTGGCCCTTTATGGAGAACGTTTATCAAAACTCCCAATCTAAGCCTTGAAGTACACAGAGCAGAATGAAGCCTAACTCGGGTTGCTATGCGTTTTCCGTTTGTTTTAAAGTCACTAAGCAGTATGTTTAGAAATTGTAGCTTCCACTGTTTTGAGTTCATGTAAAAATGTAATCATTCAGAGAGGATTCTTCTTCACTAGATAGTAATTGACACAAAGATCCACAACTAGACCATATGCAGAGAGCAAGAGACTTTGAAGCACTTGGCCCTAAATGGGATGTCTTCATCTTTTCCCCTGGAGGCTCAGGAATCCACATCAAAGAGGAGATGCTGGGTGACAACAAGGAAAGCATGTTCTCCAGTTCCAACAGGTCTGACGCACGTATGAACTCACAGAGATCATAGCAGCACATATAAGGCCTGTCCAGGTTCAAGCCAGATGGGACTCCAACCCTGAGAGGAGGAAGTAGATGATCAGTCCCACCCTAACCAGGAAGCTATTTGCAGTTGATATGTGCTGGAAAAATCCATTTTCTCCAGTGAAGTGTCACCGAGTATGTCAACTACACTCCAGGACAGACCCCATGCCAAAACAAAGTGAACTCCATGGTTTTTTTCATGGGTTTTTTCTTTGGTTTGGTTTTAGCAATTTTTGTCTTATTGGTTCTAGCTTGTGTGTTTTGATTTTCCTTTTTGAAAGTGTTTGTGTGTGTGTGCTTTCTTTTGAGAGATAAAGAAAGAAAGAGTAAAGGGTGGGCAGAGGGAGGTGGGAAGAATCATGATCAAATATATTATGTAAATGTTTAAATAAAAATAACTTTAAATAAAGTATAAATAAGTAAATGCAATTATCCATAGGGGTCTGTGCAGAACTCAAGATACATTCTGTTCTTGGTTTACTTTGATCCTAATAATCCCATCAAAGTAAAGAGGATTTAATTAATTAACTGTTAATCAGTTAATTTAAAAAATGTTCTTCTAAGTATAAAGGGAAAGAATGGTAAGCAAATTCTGAAGGAAGAGTAGAAGACTAGAAATTGATGCTAAGAAGCAGCCAGAGGGGAGCAGAGATGCTTCTACAGAGATGAATGGACTTGTCCCAGTGGTGGCTAATCCTTTCCACTGGATACGCGGAAATGTGCTATGCCTCCCAAGGTGGAAAATTTCAAAAGTTACCATGGTTACTGCTTGAAACAAGGCTTCCTCTTTGTTGGCCCTGTAGATGGGAAGTTACTTATTAAACCTAGTGTGTTAGATTCCAACATCCTCGTGTGGAAGTTAATTCTCACAACCCTCAATCCAGAGAACTCACGGTCATTTGTTTCCTTTTAAACTCCGGAACATTCTCTTGTTGCCAATGAGCAGTTCTCCCAGGTGCTTCCAAGAGCAGGGATCAGCTGTCTAGATTATGCAGCATAGAGCTAACTGTTCAAATGAGAAAATATATCCACGTTTGAACACATGGAGACACTAGACAAAATGACTCTTAACAAACTCTGAGAGTGGGAACTAGTGGAAACGGAGCATGTGCCAGGCCAAGAATGTTAGAAGTCATTCAGGGAACAGTTTGGGGTCTGGCAACCATGCATTTAAACTCTTTACATGTCACTTGATACTCTGTCCTAATTAGGCTTCTATTGCTGAGACCAACACTGTAGCCAAAAGCAACTTAGTGGAAGGAAGTGTTTGTTTCATCTTACAACCCCAGTTTCACACTCTATCACTGTGGAAAATCAGCGGCATGAACCTCAAGGCAGAAACAGAAGCAGTGACCAATGAGGAATGCTGCTTACTGGTTTGCTTCCATGACTCACTTAGCCTATTTTTTATATGACCCAAGACCACTTGCCCAGCAAGTGGTGCCATCTACCATGGACTTCTCCACCAATCATTAATCAAGAAAATATCCCAGGGACACATACACACACACACACACACACACACACACACACACACACACACACACATATGCCAGCTTGATAGAGGTATATTTTTAATTGGAATTCCTTCTTCCCTGATAACCCTAATTTGAATCAAGCTGATGAAAAACTAGCCAGCCTCAGTTTCCAAAAAAAACCTTCCAAGCCTCAGTTTCTTCCCCTGCAGAAATACAGCTAACAAAAAATCTTCATTTCAGGGCCTGTAGAAGGATAAATGATATGATACATATAATGTGCATTGTACCTGGAACCTAGCAAGCACTCTGAAAAGGTTAGGATTTTGGTGATAATTCCCTAAATCCTCTTCTACGTATAACACTGAAATCATATGCCTTACTTAACAGATGAGAGCAGGAGGGCATAAGAATGTCTCATTTGTCCCAAGGCAAGAAACAAGCTCTGGGCTGATGTGGAAAGAATGTTCTCAGCGATATACCCATCAAAGACGTTGCTACATTAAACAAGCAATCACCTTTGTTTTATTAGTTTTCCAAATAAAAGTCACGCATGTTGAACTTGAGCGCCAGCTGCACGTCCTCCAGCCCTGCTGAGCACCCTTTACCTGCTAAAACACTATGGCTTGAACTAGAGTGGAGCTTATTCTGCCCTTATGGGAGTGACCCAGAGGTGACACGGGGTGTTAAGGGCACTGCCAAGGACTCGGGAGCCTCCTTTACTCTTCTACCCCCTGTGTAACATGAGGGCTTGCTTGTTGGGGTTTCTGTCCTGCCCAGTTCCCACGGCCGGCAAGTCCCAAAGAATCACACAGAGAAACTGCATTAGATATAAACTGATCAGCCCATTAGCTCAGGCTTCATATTAGCTCTTATAACTTATATTAACCCATTATTCTTATCTATGTTAGCCACATGGCTCAGTACCTTTTTCAGCGGGGCAGGTGACATCCTGCTTCTTCTGTGGTCTAGGCAGGACTGGGAGGAAAGAGCTTCCTTCTTCCCAGAATTCTCCTATTCTCATTGCCCCACCTCTACTTCCTGTCTGGTTTTCCCACCTATACTTCCTGCCTGGCTACTGACCAATCAGCGTTTATTTAAAACATAATTGACAGATATAGAATTGTTCTCCCGCACCACCCCTGTGGTTTTTGCAGACCTAGCACCCCCCAAAGACTTACTAATAGTTCAAATTCTCAGACCCCACTCCAGGCTCATAAGTCAGAAACCATACATAAGATGTCTATACTTTAACAAAGCCTCCTCAACACTCTCCTCATCTATGTATTCATAGCCTCCTTAGCTCCCTTTCTATGTCTAGATTTTGGGGTTGAGAAAAGGAAAAAATAAGAGAAAAATTCTCTACTAAATGCAGGACTAGATTTTGGGGCCTCTGGAGCCTGCCACAGACACTGAGGTGATGGGTCAGCTGTTAGGGCACTTGCTGTGCCCTGAATTTAATCCCCTGGACCCATGTAAAAAGCCAGGCATGATAGGGCAAGCTTATAATGCCAGCACTGGGGAAGCAGAAACAGATTGGCCCTTGGGATTTGTTAGTTTGCCAGTCTGGCCTAAGGACTGAGCCCTGAGTCCCTGTAAGTGAGCCTATCTCAAACCGAGGTTGGGTGGGAGCAGTGATTAGCCTGACTGCCAAGATCTCCAGAGCCCACACGCCCACGTGGTAGGAAGTGGGAGTCAACTCCTACAAGTTGGGCTCTGGCCTTCACATACCATGCCTCCATGCATTGACGGGGGAGGAAAGAGGAAGAAGAAGGAGGGAAGAAGGAAGGGAGGGAGAGAGGGAGGGAAGGAGGGAGGGAGGGAAGGAAGGAGGGAGGGAGGGAGGAAGGGAGGAAGTGAAGGATGACTCCTGAGGAATGATATCCAAAGTTATTGGCTTCCATGTGCATGTGTGTGCTTCTCTCTCTCTCTCTCTCTCTCTCTCTCTCTCTCTCTCTCACACACACACACACACACACACACACACACATCTGTATCACAGTTCAAAGTGAGATAGCTACAACCTTCTCCTTACACAGGAAGATTGCCATCCCCAGCTCCTCTCACAGAGGTTACCTTTACTTTCATTGGCACCTTTGATGCCTCTAGCTTTGACTTCTTCTCTCCCCTAAAGATTTCTCCTTCTCAAGTCAACCCTCCTAAGGATGCTCTTGTTCTTTCAGCAGCTCCATCCAGGCCTCTTTCCTTCTTTTCCTACAAACTCTTTGATTAGCTCAGAGCAGACCAGCCAGAATCCACTCCCAGGCTTTCTGTTCTCCTGGGTTCCTGTCCCATCCCCACTAAACCCACCTGCTGCTCAGCCTTCTGATGCATCCTTAGCTCTGCATTTTTCACTCCAAACTTTCCTAAATAAAGGCAAATCACCCTGATCAGAACATGATGTCAGCATTTTGTTTTGTTTTGTTTTATCTCCACTCATAAAAGGCTATAACACCCCAATATATTTAAGCCAATCAAATTTAAAGGACATAGAAGAAGGGATTAGGTATAAGAAACACTTGCTTGAAGGTTTATTTTCTATTTTTTAAATGGGTCACTTGATGCTAAATTTTAACTATAAAGTGGCCCTGGTTTTATTGAAGCATTATTTATAGACAAAATTTTCCAACCATGTTGCCATCTGGTTGTTTCCCTTAATTGCTGGAAGTAGAGATTCCTTAGCTGATTAAAGTTTCTAAATAAAAGAAATGTTTAGTTAAATGATTGAAATAGTACAAGGAAGTCTGAAATCAAAAGAACTATTTCCCCAGTCACTCTGTTTCTTCCCTAAGTTTACTTGGTTGGTTAAGGTCACCCTTGGGTGGTTAAGGTCATACTTGGTTGGTTAAGGTCATACATACATGATTGGTTAAGGTCACACTTGGGTGGTTAAGGTAATACTTGAGTAGTTGAGGTCATACTTGTTTGGGTAAAATCACACTTGGGTGGTTGAGGTCACACTTGGTTAGTTAAGATCACACTTTGTTGGCTAAGGTCATACATGGTTGGTTAAGGTCGTACCTGGTTGGTTAAGGCCACACTATAATGCTGAGAGGTCTGCAGAGGTTCTGAGCGAATGCCCTGAGCTGAGCACTGCACTCAGCATCGTACATGCAAGTCTTTTATCCTAGAGACAGTTTGCCCTGTCCTTTACCTCCAATTCTACAGGTGAGGAAACTGATGCACTGAGAGACATCATCACCTGGAATAATGTCACACACCAAACTATAGAGGTGAGATCAAGTCTTGTCATGTGGAACCTAGGTCCCAGGCTCCTCAGCACTCACTTGACACGACCTTCTTCCAGTGAGCCATGCCTTTGTTGGTAAACCCCACAGAACCACTTCCTCCTGAGATGCCCAATGCAGAAGTGTTGTTCTGCTGCAAATGCACATGGTGATGAGAACAGGAGATAAAAACTGGTCATGTGAAGCAAGGACCACAAAGTGATAGTTCTGAGAAATCCTCTTGGGGGCCAAGATGCCAGAAGAAAGTGCTGCTTCCTGGTTCTTTGTCACCTATTACCTTACCTGGAGGCCACATTTGAGGACTTGGCCAACACCTCATGGGTGGATTAACTGGACTGACCGTCTCCCCATGCCTCACCCCAATTCCTGCCACCAGTCCTTATGCCCTCAGACTAGCAGCTCAGTGGTACCCCATCTAAAACTCACTCACCATAATCCATAACATTCATTCTTCAAATTCACAAGACAACAGCCTAGAGGCCCCTGAAGCAGTGGAAGTTTATGTTGACTGTGGGTATCTGGCACCCCGACCTCTGAGATAAAGCCTACCTAGAGTGAGAAGGAGGGCCTTTACCAAATTCAAAGACTCCCTTCTTTTTCTGGATCAGTACTATTCCTAATATGTTTTCTGCTCAACAAAATAAAATGTATATTTAAAAGAAGGAGGGAAGGAAAGAAGTTAATTTCATCAACCTAAGGATAACCTTCAAGCTATCTAGGTTGGGTGACAAGGCCTACAGAAGACTGGTCTCATCTGCAGGGGCATTCTCTTTGTTCCTACTACAGTAGCTCTAAACTGCTGTTACTTTTCATTGTTTTTTGAAACGTGTTTTTTTTCTTCTTCTTTTCTTTTCAGCTCAGGCTTTCTTCCCTCTCCTTTGGGCATCTGAAATGTAAGAATTCTGGAGATCATTTCATTTAAGGAGCCGGTGCTGAATGGCAGAGCTTCATAAGTACCTCTCAGCGCTGCACCAACTCAGCCGACTTTGCATTTTTCAGAGCTACCCTGCTTCCTGCAGAAGCAAGATAGCAGCCATCCAAGCACAGCTACCGCTAGCAGGCTTATGTCTGCCTGAACCAGGGCAGCTTTTCCCTGGATGGTTTTGGTACCATTCTATTCTGAGACAAGACTCGCCTATGAGAGACCATTGGCAGGAAGACAGATGCTCAGAGACCGTCAACAGCAATTCATGTAAAGAGAAAGAGAACTCTATTGAAACAGAGTTTCCGGAAGCAAATTCACAGCCAGGACTGCAGAGAGTAGCTGAAAAAGAAAATGATGAGCTTTCACATCTGCTAGGTGTGAAAGGTCTCATCCATGGCTTTGCTCTATGTTGATATTTCTTTTCTGTTACAAGGCTTTGTATTTTGCCCAGTGGTGATGCAAATACAAAATCCAAAGCCTGGAGCTGCTTCCCAACCTCCCCTGCCTAGAGAGAAAGGAAACCCCATCACACAGCAGTGCTCATTCTCCCTCCGTTCATTCCAGGTTCATCCTTGCAAAGGCACAGCTCTTTCCTAGGGGAATAGATAACGTTTATTCTGGAGACAAACATGAGTGACAGCTACCTCCAAATGCCATGTCTGAATGTGGTAAGAGTTTTGTCAAGTTTTTATAGTTACAGAACAAAAGAAAGGCACATTGCAAATACGTGGGTGGGAACATGTGGTTACAGCAAGAAAATCTCTGCTACAAGCCTCAGATGCTGTCTGACAGTGTTCTTAGCCTTTAGGTCAGTGGAAGTTAACAGTCTGTTGCATTTACTACATCTCAAATTGCTTTATCTGATAATTACAAGGATGCTAGGTCAGGCACACAGATGGCCAATGAATGGTTAATAAGGGCTAAAGATAGGTCAAGATAATTTGACCCTAGATCTGCAGCATTCCAATTCACCACAGCCATGGGAGTTCTAACCAGTTAATCAGCCTGATAGAGTCTTTAACACAGGTGTGTCTTTCTTCAGATAACTCTGGTTCACAGCTGACAGGAGTGGGGAAACTAAAGGATTCTACTGTGAGGTTCCTTTCTTCATCCTACATGGAAAGTAGACCCTATGAAAACATCATGCAGGCTTCCTGAGAACAGAATTCCAGGGATTTCCACAGATCACCCCCTTAGGGAGTCTAGAAGCCTTCCCAGGGACCCTGTGAAACTCCCCAGTTTATTTGAGCAAGATGAGAGCCAATGTTGTGGGATAATCTTTTTGTAAACTGTGAAGATGCGTCTCTGCCAAGGCACCTCCTGATTGGTTTGATAAAGAGCTGAATGGCCAATAGCTAGGCAGGAGGGGATAGGTGGGACTTCTGGACAGAGATAGGAACTCAAGGGAAGAATTCAAGAGGTGCGGTTTTGCCAGAAGATGCAGAGGGAGTTGGACATACTCTGGAAAGGTAATAAGCCATGTGGCAGAATGTAGAATCCATTAACATAAATGGGTTAATTTAAGTTATAAGAGCTAGTTGGGAACAAGACTAAGCTAAGGCAAGCTTTCATACTTAATAAGAAGTCTCCATGTCATTATTTGGGAGCTGACGGTTCAGAGAAAGACCCAATATAAACCACGGAAAGAAAGAACTCCAAATCTGCAAGAAGAGCGGAACAAGATGTGGGTAACCCTGCAGGCTGAGATCTCTTCCCAGGGAAAACGTCGGTGGCTACAGTGACTTTCATATCCACAGGAAAAGAGAAAAGAGCTGCCACTCATTCAGCAGCTCACAGGAAGAGAGGGGGAGAAGCAGCCGCAGCATATGGGGCAGCTTGCATGCAAGGAGAAACAGCTCCAGGGACCGGCAGACAACCATTGACCATACTGCCACCAGATAGCATCTTTCTCAGCTGAATTTATCAAGAAGACTTTTTTTTTTTTTTTTGGTTTTTCGAGACAGGGTTTCTCTGTAGCTTTGGAGCCTGTCCTGGAACTAGCTCTTGTAGACCAGGATGGCCTCGAACTCCCAGAGATCTGCCTGCCTCTCCCTCCCGAGTAATGGGATTAAAGGCGTGTGCCACTACTGCCCGGCAAGAAGGCTTTTTTTTAAAAAACTGAAACAGATTTGTTGAAAGGAGGGCCCGCTTTTCGTCCCGTCTGCCTGGCCCATTAGTTCTAGCCTCTTATTGGCTAACTCTTACATCTTGATTCAACCCATTTCTAATAATCTGTGTTCACCATGAGGTCGTGGCTTACCGGGAAAGATTTAGCATTTCTGACCTGGCAGATGCATGGTGGGTCTCTCTATGTTCTTCTTTCCAGCATTCAGTTCTGTCTACTCAGCCTACCTAAGTGCTGCCCTATCAAAAGGCCAAGGCAGTTTCTTTATTCAACCAATGAAAGCAACACATAGACAGAAGAACCTCCTACACCATTTCCCCTTTTTTCTGTTTAAACAAAAAGGAAGGCTTTAACTTTAACATAGTAAAATTACATATAACAAAACAGTTATCAAGCAAGAATTACAGTTACAATATTTAGATCTATTTTATCTTTTATCATAACAATGGAAAACTATAACTATATCTATCTATTCTTCAACTCCATCAAAGAACCCAGAAGGATATAATATTACCTAAGTAAACATGAAGTGCATTGTAAGCAACTTCCAAAACTCTAGAATTGACAGAGACACCTCGCTGCCTGTACAGTTACCCAAAGTTCTTTTGTACCATTGGGGCATCCATCTTCAGCCTACAGGCCCATAGTATCCAGCAGACTTTTCCATGAAGCAGGAAATTTTAAAGACAGTTTAGTCACTTTCTTCTGTGTCCTGCAGAATGTCTCTCAGACTCTTTTATGAAACAGGAACCCCGAAGGATCATCTCATCTTGAGGCAAGTTTAGCAGTCCTCTCTCTGTGAGTTCCTTGTGTCCAGTTTATGCAACAGTCCAGGCAAGAGCAGTTTCTTGCCCAAATGGCTAACCAACTCCATAAGGAGCCTCTTTGATGCCCATCTTCCTCTTGAAGTAGATTGGTACTGCCAGGAGCAGATGTGTCTCATTGTCATGAAAAGCCCTAAGTTATTAAAACATCTTAAATGCCATATTCTGTAGTCTTTGAAAAATATGAAGAATGTCTATCTGAAATATATCTATGCACATCTAGAAAATCTAACTAACATGGCTACAAGCTTGACTATTATAGATGATTATCCATTAAAAACCTATATTTCCTAATTATACATTACATTATTTAAATGAAGTACACAATCACAATACCTTAATCAAGATCAGAAATACATATACATATAACAAAATTGACCTTAAACTTGTATCAATAAATCAAGATTTATACCAACGTAAATTATTCATAACTATATCACAGATTAACTGTTTCTTTGGGATTTGTTTCAGTTTTTGAAGAAACGTTTTATGATGATACTGGTTTTGCTTTATTCTCCAAATACCATTGAAATAGCATCCTCAACCACCTGCTGTTTTTCAAATCAAAGATGGTTGTGACATGCAAACACAGCAGAATGTATTGACGATTGAGTGTGGCTCCCTAGGAGGAGACCCTGTTAAACATAGTCCTGAGCGGCCTGGGCCTTGGGTTCCATGCGATTGGAGTGATTCTCACCTCTATTGCTCAGTGTGTGACACAGGCCTAGGTGATGACCTCTCTCCCAGAGCATCAGCTCACCCCTGGAAACAGGACTAAGCACAGACAGATTGCAGGGAGGGCCTGAACTGAGTCTGATTTCCAGTCAGTTTGGCCTTGCTGAATGCCATGTTGGACTTGGCATTTCCATACAGCTTGCAAATAGTGGGCGGGGGGGGGGCAGAGACACAGGGAGAGAAATAAGGAAGAAAACTAATGTTCTCAGCTGGGCTTCTGAACTAGGAGACATGCGTGTCCTGACTTGATTTAGGAAACCTGAATGGCTTAAAACATGAGCAAATGGAGGCTTGATGAGGGCTAAATAGTTCCACCCAATTGCAGTAACCACTGCTAACATCAACTTTTACAACTTGGGTCTGTTTGAGTGCATAGAACAGGATCTGCTCTGTACTGACAACAATACCCCCAGCTCTGCATTATCGTCACTTACAAAATGGGGCAGTGGTGGAAATGCTTATTAAGAAATGATGGATGAATACATGTCCAAAAACATGTGTGCATGGTGCATAGGATGGGTTATACAGCAATACCCCAAAGTATTCAAACCTGGTTCTCTCTGGGGTGGGGGACAAGCACAGGAAATGGGGTGTGGAGAGTGAATCCTTTACAGTTAGAATGCATGTATGTGTCACATGCGCAATAAAAATAAAATAACATGGACGGTAAGAGTGCTTGACATGCCTAGCTGCTGCCATGGTTATCGCCATTGAGGGTACCTGCAGGAAAGCGCGCGTCCTCTGCCTGCTTGATGTGAATGGAACCCTCACACAAGTTCACCAGAAGTAGTAGCAGATCGGCATGGTAGGTGGCTGATCGCTGAGCAGCTATGTGACAGGGATGAAGTCTGATGAAGTTTGATTGTGTGTTTGCCGAATATGAACAGTGAAGAACAAGTATGGACAGTTAGCCTCAAAGCAGACAACCCAGAACCACCCTTGTGGAGGAGGAGCTCTTTCAGAACTTAATGAACTTCAGCCTCATACACAGCCCTGCTCAGACTGCCCAAGAAGCGTGGAACCTTATTGGATTCCAGAATGGCAAGCTGAACATTTTGCCCATCAGTCACAGTGGCACCCTAAAGGAAGAGGATCAAGTTCTCTGAACTGGACAAGAAGGAGAAGATCCAGGGGAAGTTTATGGAAGCCCTGAAGACAGAATTTGCTGGCAAGGGGCTGAGGTTCTCCCAAGGAGGCATAATAGACTTCCATGTCTTGTCGTCTAGAACTAGAATAAGTGCCACTGCCTCAGCAGCCTGGATGAGGACAGCTTCGGCATCACCCGCTTCTTTGGGAATGAGACCAGTCTTTGCAGGAATGACTTTGAGATCTATGTGAACCCCCAGACTGTCAGCCATAGCTGTCGTCTCCTGTCAGGACTCTGTACAACAATGCAAAGAGCTTTTCTTCCCAGAGACAGCCCACAAGGCATGGCGGTGCCAGGCCTGAAAAGAGAACCATGTGGTCCCAGGACTCCCCTCCCTCTGACCCAACTTGTAGTGTCTTGTGGGGCACCACAAGACCCACCCACACAGGGCCAGGGTCTGTGTGGCAACTGTCCCCAACCACATGACTCCTAATGAGACCCATCCCTGCACCCTACACTGATGGCCCTGGCTTCTGGTACTGCTGGTCTTTGGGACAGAACAGGATTCATTCAGAGGGAGCCATGTGAGTTATACTATGGAGCCTGCTAGTCACAGACTGACACAGAATGGCAGGGAGGGGGCATTAGTCAGAGGACTTTTTCACAGATATTAAAGTTCCCAAGGCAATACTACAATAATAGTAGTAGCAGTAGTAAATAATATGACGCGAACCAGGTAATGCCCTAAGTCCCTTCCACCCATGCCATCTACACAGGGCTCCTTACCCAGCAGCCAGCTCCACTGCCTCCTGCAGATGCACTTAACTCTATGGTTTTACTAAGACTTTAGGACAATTTTGCCATCTAGTGACCATTTTAGAAATTACATCCCTTCCATCTACCTCTCAGGAGCATCACCGCCCTAGATTTCTAAACACTGGTATTGTTCCTCAAGACCACATACACACAACTAAAAATCTAGAAGCAAAAAAACATACCCAAAGATGTGGAAATGGATAGGCTCAATAGTGTGCTTCGGGGAGCCAGTACTTTATGAACTACTAAAGGTAAATTTGTATTAAAGAAATTGACTTGCGGAGGTTTCTGGAGTGTGCTATTGAATGGGAAAAAAGAGCCAGATTGCAGAGAAAAAAATCTTAATACACATACATACATACATACATATACACAGATATACATACACATACATACACATACATATACACAGATATACATACACATACATACATACAAAGAAACAACAATGGGAAGAATATGTCTAGATGAACATCAATTAAAGAAAGAAAATCACAAGGTTGAATAATATACTAACTTCCCAACAGATTATCTGACCAAATAACTTTAAGATAATGCCAAACAAATTACCAACGATACTAAAGATGGTCCTGACTCAAAACACCATGCTGTGCCCTCTGAATCCTCTGCAGTGTGTGTTGATCCTCCCCTGTGAATGAGGGGACTGGAGGGATATTGAGCACCTTACATGAGTTTATACTCACACAAACACATGCACATGGACACACAGACACACACACATGGTGTCGGGGTGGGGTCCACCCATCTATTCCAAAGTCATTCTGAGGATCAAAGAAGATTGCGCATTTCAACACAGCGCTGCAGGGATGGTGGGAATGGTATACTGTGTGCACCACAGTGACTGGCAGACATTAAGTACTCAGTAAAGGGCACTTCTGCTACTGCTACTCCCTCCATTGCTGCTAAAAGAGAACATATTTAGGCTCCATAGAATCTTGAGATGAGCCAGGTGGTGGTGGCACACACCTTTAATCCCAGCACTCAGGAGGCAGAGGGAGGCGGATCTCTAAGTTTGAGGCCAGCTTGATCTACAAGAGCTAGTTCCAGGACAGGCTCCAAAGCTACAGAGAAACCTCGTCTCCAAAAACCACACACAAAAAAAAATCTTGAGATGGAGTCATCTCTAGAATATCAGACAGGGTCAGATGACCAGCTGTCACTCAAGTTAGATAAGACACTGGGCAACTGAGCCAAATGTATTCTGCTCTGTCCTAACTCCATGGTTGTGGGAGTTTGTCTTTCTGATTAACACATCATAGGTTCAGGAATGCCTTGAGTTCCTCCAGTCCCACTCCAGCTCAGCAGCACCTGATGAAAACAATCACACATCTATCGGAAGACCTAAGGCCAGGGTGGAGGGAAGGAGGGGCACTAGAGCTACAGCTCGCATCTCCCTCTCACTGCACAGTGTCTAGCATTGAATTAAGGTCTATTGGTGTCCTGGCCTTCTTCATTTTCTTCTCTGTTTAATGAAGACATGGCATGTTCCTTGACCACTGAGAAGAGTGAGCTTGGATATGGCATTGCGGTACTCCTCTTGACCCGTACAAGGGACAAGGGATGCCTACTCAGACTTCCTTAAAATCTAAATCCTTCACCAATAACTAACATTGACTTCATTGTCACAGAAGGATTCATCTCTGCTCTGAAGCGCATGCTCACACCAGCCCAGTGAAATCCATAAACCAATAATTAAAATGCAGTTTGTTTCAAGTAGGATAATGATGTTAGCAAGCAACTCTGTCTAAGGACCCCTAAGAGTCACCAGACCTCAAGTAAGAATCTTGAAAAAGATTTCACTAAGCAGCAGAGAAATTTAAATCAAAATCTCAGGGAAGTATCTCGCCCCACTTAGAACAGCTAGTGGCAAAAAGACAAGAGACAGCATGCTTGCTGGTGAGGGTGTGGAAATAAGGAAACTCTAATACACTGTTGATGAAGGAGTGAATTCATGCAGGACACGTTGTTATAAAATACAAACATTAAAAATACATTATTTGTCAATGTAAAGGACCTTGAAAAGGGTTTTGATGGAAGTCTTCCTGGTCCCTGGCACCTTTGTAAGCATGTCACTATTAGCTCCACACTTTTCTCTGCCCCAAAAATTATGTCTTTGCGCTCCCACACCCACAGCACCTTTCTATTCTGTTTCTGGAAAACACTGTTCATCTATAGAAGCCTTCTATTTCTCTGCTAGCCCCAGAGCCTCTCTGGGCAGCAGACAGAACAGAAATATCTACAGTCACTATGGCTTTATACTCAAAGCAGTAACTTTGGAATGAACTGGGACAAACTTTCAAATCTTAGTTCTGGCCTGGGGTAAGTCAATGTGTGTCTCTTCCTCCGAGGCTCAGGACAAGGACAGGTATGTCACAGCAACAGTGTAAGAGTCTAGTACAGAGCCTAGTGGACTATGAGTGTACTAGGCATGACTTCCCCTCCTTCATGGAAGAATTTGAAAGGAGCCTCGTGCCAGTGACCTTCCCTTTGCCCTTTCAACTCCAGTCCTCACCCATCTTCATACAGCTTGTCTATATACACAGCACTGATGTACCTCCATAACTGGCTAAATCTGAAAGTTGAGAAGCTCCAATTGAACATCAAAGAGGAAAATGAAGAGAAAACCAAGTTCTGGCTTCAAATATTTTCATGCTATTGGGTCAGCGAGCTGGATCTATGATTCTAGCAAACATCATAGCTGTGGTCAGTCATAAATCACTTTCTGCATAAATCTGCTGTCTCTGGACGTCTGTAACCACCTTCTCCCCTTGAAGCAATGGTCCCAAGGCTCTTGAGCCTAGAGCCTTGCAACCGATTACTTCACCCTTAGTCTGAACCACTATAAGCAGTCCTTTAAAAAATAAATAAATAAATAAGTAAAACGTTTTAGGGTGGCATCTGTTTCCCATTAGAATTTAATTGACTTAACAATAGTTGACAGGAGCCTTTTGACTGTGAGGTCCTGGGCCAGCAAGTGGCCCTGATCCAGTGCCAGCGGATACATCCGGACCTGTAAGTGGGTCCCAGCCCAGAGCGCCAGGAGGGGTCTACAGGCGCCCTCCAATCCCCGAGGCTTTCTGACCACTCAGGGGGCCTCCCCCCTCTACTGGCTTTTCTGCTTATCCCACCACAGCTTGCCCCCGGGCACCCTTTTCCATCTTCTGGGTCCTAGATTCCCCGAACTCAGCCTGCTTCTGGGCTGAGGCTCTGGGGAAAGGGTGAGTGCAGGGCTGCAGAGGTTCCCTCATTCCATGAAGGGGGCTTCTTCTACCAAGCCCGCCCTTTTGTCTGTGAGGTCCTTGGCCAGCTAGTGGCCCTGATCCAGTGCCGGTGGATCCATCCGGACAGCAAGTGACCCATATAGAGTACCAGTTGATGCATCCTGAGGGACCAAGCTGCCGAGACTCTCCTGACCACATTCGAAGGAAGAGATGGGCAGGCGCCAATCCAAGAACTCCTCCAACAACCAGAAAAGCAATATGATAACATCAGAATCCAGTGAGTATGCAACAGGAAAATCTGAGCAACCTACCCCAGAAGAAGTAGAAGAATTCAACTTTAAATGTAACATTATGAAAGTGATAGAGACCTTTAAAGAAGAGGTGAAAAACTCCTTTAAAGAAAGGGACGAGAAGACTAACAAAAAGTTAGAAGAAATGAATAAATTTCTCGAAGATACCCTAGAAAACCATGAAAAAGCAATCAAACAAGTAACGGAAACAGTTCAAAACTTGAAAACTGAAATGGAGACAATGAAGAAAACACAAACCAAGAGATGGCAGGATATGGAAAATCTGGATAAACAAACAGGAACCACAGAGACAAGATTAACCAACAGAATACAAGAGATAGAAGAAAGAATCTCAGACGTTGAAGATACGACAGAGAAAATAAACTCAGTGATTGAAGAAAACAACAAATCCAACAAATTTGTAACACAAAGCATCCAGGAAATCTGGGACACCATGAAAAGACCAAACCTAAGAATAATTGGGATAGAAGAAGGAGAAGAATTCCACTCCAAAGGCCCAGAAAATATATTCAAAAATTATTGAAGAAAACTTTCCCAACCTAAAGAAGGATATCCCTGTGAAGGTTCAAGAAGCATACAGAACACCAAATAGGCTGGATCAAAACAAAATCATCCCCTTGCCATATAATAATCAAAACACAAAACATACAGAATAAAGAAAGAATATTAAGAGCTGCAAAGGAAAAGGGTCAAGTAACATATAAGGGTAAACCTATCAGAATTAACCTGACTTCTCTATGGAAACCATGAAAGCCAGAAGGTCTTGGATAGATGTGCTGCAGACACTAAGAGACCATGGATGCAAGCCCAGACTATTATACCCAGCAAAGCTTTCTTTCACCATCGATGGGGAAAACAAGATATTCCAGGATAAAAACAAATTGAAGCAATAAATAGCCACAAACCCAGCCTTACAGAAAGTACTAGAAGGTAAACCACAACTAAAGGAAGCAAACAACACCCATATTAAAACAGACATGTAACAACCCTCCACCACCTCAACTCAAAGAAGGGAGACACACAAACCCTACCACCAAAAAGAAAATAACTGGAGGTAACAACCTCTGGTCATTAATATTGCTTAATATCAATGGACTCAACTCACCTATAAAAAGACACAGGTTAAGAGAATGGATACAAAAACAGGATCCAACATTCTGCTGTTTACAAGAAACACACAAAGACAGACATTATCTCAGAGTAAAGGGTTGGGAAAAGGTTTTTCAATCAAACGGCCCTAAGAAACAAGCAGGTGTGGCTATACTAATATCTAACAAAATCGACTTCAAACTAAAATCAATCAGAAGAGATGGAGATGGACACTTCAAACTCATAACAGGAAAGATTCATCAAGATGAAGTCTCAATCCTGAATATCTATGCCCCTAATATAAAGGCACCCACATATGTAAAAGAAACATTACTAGAACTCAAAGCACACATGAAACCCTGCACACTAATAGTAGGAGATTTCAACGCTCCTCTCTCACCAATGGACAGGTCAACCAGACAGAAACTTAACAAAGAAATACGAGAACTCCCGCAGATTCATCAGGACCCCGGTAAGTGGGTTCCAGCCTGTCCCCCAAGGCTTTCTGGCCACTTAGGGCCCCCCTCTACTGGCTTTGCTGCTTATCCCAACCCTGCTCGCCCCTGGGCATCCCTTCTCATCTGCGTGGTCCTAACTGCACCCGAACTCAGCCTATCCCGGCTGAGGCCTTGGGGGAAGGGTGAGCCCACTGCTAGAGGGCCTCCCTTGTCCCACGGAGCCGAGCAGAGCAGAGCGGGCAACTCTCAGTAAGCCTGCCCTTGGGACTGGCAATCCCTGGGTGAGGAAGGAGCCCAACCAGCTTTGGCAGATTCATCCGGACCCCGGCAGATACGCCCGGACAGAGGGACTAAGCCACCAAGACTCTCCCTAACACATTTGAAGGAAGAGATGGGCAGGCGCCAATCAAAGAATTCATCC
This sequence comes from Ondatra zibethicus, assembly GCA_004026605.1. Taxonomy (NCBI): domain Eukaryota; kingdom Metazoa; phylum Chordata; class Mammalia; order Rodentia; family Cricetidae; genus Ondatra; species Ondatra zibethicus. Next base: position 2,662 of record PVIU01007919.1, on the reverse strand, counting down.
AACAACCTGAAAAGCAACATGATAACACCAGAATCCAGCAATTATGGAACAGGAAAACCCGAGCAACCTATCCCAGAAGAAGTAGAAGAAATTGACTTTAAACGTAACTATATGAAAGTTATAGAGACCTTTAAAGAAGAGGTGAAAAACTCCTTTATAGAAAGGGACGAGAAAACTAACAAAAAGTTAGAAGAAATGAATAAATTCCTTGAAGATACCCTAGAAAACCATGAAAAAGCAATCAAACAGGTAACAGAAACAGTTCAAAACTTGAAAACTGAAATGGAGGCAATGAAGAAAACACAAACCGAGAGATGGCAGGATATGGAAAATCTGGATAAACGAATGGGAACCACACAGACAAGTATAACCAACAGAATACAAAAGATAGAAGAAAGAATCTCAGACACAGAAGACACGATAGAAAAAATAAAATCAGAGATAGAAGAAAACAACAAATCCAACTAATTCGCAACACAAAACATCCAGGAAATCTGGGACACCATGAAAAGACCAAATCTAAGAATAATTGGGATAGAAGAAGGAGAAGAATTCCACTCCAAAGGCCCAGAAAATATATTCAAAAATTATTGAAGAAAACTTTCCCAACCTAAAGAAGGATATCCCTGTGAAGGTTCAAGAAGCATACAGAACACCAAATAGGCTGGATCAAAACAAAATCATCCCCTTGCCATATAATAATCAAAACACAAAACATACAGAATAAAGAAAGAATATTAAGAGCTGCAAAGTAAAAAGTTCAAGTAACATATAAGGGTAAACCTATCAGAATTAACCTGACTTCTCTATGGAAACCATGAAAGCCAGAAGGTCTTGGATAGATGTGCTGCAGACACTAAGAGACCATGGATGCAAGCCCAGACTATTATACCCAGCAAAGCTTTCTTTCACCATCGATGGGGAAAACAAGATCTTCCAGGATAAAAACAAATTGAAGCAATACATAGCCAAATCCCAGCCTTACAGAAAGTACTAGAAGGTAAACCACAACTAAAGGAAGCAAATAACACCCATAATAACACAGACAGCTAACAACCCTCCACCACCTCAACTCAAAGAAGGGAGACACACAAACCCTACCACCAAAAAGAAAATAACCGATATGAACAACCACTGGTCATTAATATTGCTTAATATCAAGGGACTCAACTCACCTATAAAAAGACACAGGTTAAGAGAATGGATACAAAAACAGGATCCAACATTCTGCTGTTTACAAGAAACACACCTCAACCACAAAGACAGACATTATCTCAGAGTAAAGGGTTGGGAAAAGGTTTTTCAATCAAATGACCCTAAGAAACAAGCAGGTGTGGCTATACTAATATCTAACAAAATCGACTTCAAACTAAAATCAATCAGAAGAGACGGAGATGGACACTTCAAACTCATAACAGGAAAGATTCATCAAGATGAAGTCTCAATCCTGAATATCTATGCCCCTAATATAAAGGCACCCACATATGTAAAAAAAAAACACATTACTAGAACTCAAAGTACACATCAAACCCCACACACTAATAGTAGGAGATTTCAACGCTCCTCTCTCACCAATGGACAGGTCAACCAGACAGAAACTTAACAAAGAAATATGAGAACTAACTGATGTAATGAATCAAATGGATTTAATAGACATCTATAGAACATTCCACACAAACAGGAAAGAATATACCTTCTTCTCAGCATCTCATGGAACCTTCTCGAAAATTGATCACATACTTAGTAACAAAGCAAATATCCACAGATACAAAAAAGTTGGAGTAACCACCTGTGTCTTGTCGGATCACCATGAAGTAAAGTAAGAATGTAACAACAATTCCACCAACAAAAAGCCTGCAAACTCATGGAAACTGAACAGTCAACTACTGAACCACACCTGGGTCAAGGAATAAAGAAAGAAAGAAATTAAAGTCTTCCTTGAATTCAACGAAAATGAGGAAACAACATACGCGAACCTATGGGACACTATGAAAGCAGTGCTAAGAGGAAAGTTCATAGCACTTAGTGCCCACATTAAGAAAACGGAGAAAGCACACATTAGTGACTTAACAGCACACCTGAAAGCTCTAGGAAAAAAAAAAGAAGCAGACTCACCCAGGAGGAGTAGAAGATGGAAATAACCAAACTGAGGGCTGAAATCAACAAAATAGAGACACAGAAAACAATCCAAAGAATCAATGAAACAAAGAGCTGGTTCCTTGAGAAAATCAACAAGATCAACAAACCCTTATCCAAACTAATCAAAAGGCAGAGAGAGAACACTCAAATTAACAAGATCAGAAATGAAAAGAGGGACATAACAACAGACACTGAGGAAATTCAAAGAATCATTAGGTCTTACTACGAAAGCCTGTATGCCACAAAATTGGAAAAGGTACAAGAAATGGACAGTTTTTTAGATAAATACCACATACCGAAATTGAATCAAGACCAGGTGAACAGTTTAAATAGACCTATAAGTCGCGAGGAAATAGAAGCTGTCATCAAAAACCTCCCAACCAAAAAAAGCCCAGGACCAGATGGTTTTAATGCAGAATTCTACCAGAACTTCCAAGAAGAGCTAATACCTATACTCCTTAAGGTGTTTCACATAATAGAAACAGAAGGGTCATTGCCAAACTCATTTTATGAAGCTACAATT